>MUZC01004714.1:403359-445056 GCA_002072015.1 Radix auricularia | reverse complement strand
GGGGAATTGGGGGGGGGGGTGCTAATGTCCCTGGCGGAAGTTACCCCCGTTACGCTGCTGCTGAGGGTGGTAGGGGCTCTTATCTTTTTAAATATTTTTTTGTTTGTTTGGAAGCTGCAGCATTATACATGTTTTTCTTTAAAATCATTATACAATAAGTGTCTTTGTGTCAAGGTTGATTTATTAAATTTTTCTTTCCTTCAATAACGTGTGTCTTGGACAAATTTATCCACATACCTCCCCCCCACCAACATCTCTAATATTTAAAATAAAGAATTTCTTTGTGGTCCATGCATTTTGCAGCCACGTTTCTCTCCACGTAAAAACATTGACTTTAATAATATAGTCGACCGAGGACAACACGAAAAAAAAAGGCTAAAACAGGGGGGAGTGAGTGATATTCACAATGCGGCGGGACTATCTGTCGGGAGTCTAATTGACGGCGGACATTTTCTCAGGAGCCTATTTGTCTGGGGCTCAACTGTCGAGGGGCCTTTTTAATGAGATCTTTGGGTCGGGTCCTTCTTTGTCCTACGCTGGATTCACAACGATCCTTTTTTAATGATGTGTTGAAAAGAGAGCGAGAGATGGACAAAAAGAGGGAGAGGGAGGGAGAGGGAGGGAGACACAGAGAGAGCTGCTTTCTCTCGAATACTTCCTGCCGACTCCGCTCCCCGTATGTGCCCTTATCCAGCAGAAAGTCGAAACCAGGGAAAATAAGCCAACGCAGCAGCAATACAAATTAAGAGTGTTATGTCGTCTTACATTTCTTGTCTAACATTCTGCCAACCAAGTTTTATTGAGCCGAAATGGGGCGTTTTGTGTGACAAACATGTTCAGTGCAGCAGCATCACGCGATGCTGTGTGCAAACACTTTGACAGACAAATGGACAATTCTGATTCGGGAAGAGGAAAGACAACGCAATCATAATTATGACGCGTTGAGAGAAATACATCAGTGGTCAAGGGCGTAATAGCCAGGGTAGTGTGTTTGTTTGTTTGTTTATTGGCTGAAGGCGGGGCAAGCTTTTGAAGCATTCTCCAGATGGCCGGAAAAAAAGACAGTTCTCATATTATAACAAAGAGAAAGAGTAAACACGCCGGCAATTGTGATCGATCTTCCTAAACTACTAATTTATTTAATACCCCACTGCCTTAATAATAGTTACATGTCTATATTCTATATTAAACAATGGCAATGGCAGAATACGCACGCATTTTGGGGATAAAAGGGGTCGTTGATATGTAAAATAACAACATGTAAAACAGTAAAAACGGAGTAAACAACACGTGCGTAAAAATAACAGTTGGTGATGTCGGTATGCCGGTAGGTACATGAAAAGGGATAGCGAGAGAGAGAGAGAGAGAGAGAGAACGAGAGAGAAAGAGGTGGAGGAGTAGGAAATGGGAAGAGGAAGAAACAACCACGCCAGCGTTTTATAAGATATCCTCCGCTGCCTAAAGACCGTAACAATTAGAATAAAACGCTTACTCCATTGCTCCATTATCGCCAGGTCAGGACTCCAGCATGAATTATACAGCCTTCCCCTCCCCCCATCCCCCCACACCTGCCCAACCTTATCTCTGCGTGCTCCACTCATTACATTAGTCATTGGTGAACAAGCAGAGAATGCTGCGCGATAGCGTAGCTGCTCTGTTCGTTTAGTGACGTCGATTGGAAACAAATAGGACAGTTCAGTAGGACATGAGTTGCCACGTTTTCTTTGTCTCAAAATTGTAGATAAAACAGGAATTGATTCATTTCCACTTTTAATTACACGCATATGCATAATGGAATATAGATTTTAAAAAATAATTATTATTATGTTTTAACAAAAACTTAACTTATGATGCGGTGAAAAAAAATACTATACACGTTGTCATAAATCTACTTCCTCAAAAGACGAAGGCAATTTTAAGTAGTTTATTTAATAAACTAGATGTGCCGGGGCGCCGTGGCGCCTGCGGCGCCCACTTTTTTTTAAGGCGCCTACGGCGCCAACCTTTTTCAAAAGCCCAACTAACTTGTCCTTTTTTGATAAATACGAAATATTAAACTTTCTGAAATGTACGCAAAGTATTTAATAATAGGGGTTGTATTTTGCGCACCGATGCACACCAAACAATGACGTCATCATATTAAATATTTTTACAGTGCTAATCACCACACGATTTTTTCAACTGCTATAGACTGTTGTACATCGTTCCTCAGCGTTCCACATCCAGTGAGTGAGTGACCTGGGCTTTTATATTATTTATGATAGTGTCGATAAAAATATGCTTTCTAAATTATAAAGAAAAGAAAAATTTATAATTTTCAAATGACATATTCCAAGGGTGGTCTTCGGAGGTGACAAGTATGACAGCCCCTGAGGCCTCGTCCCTGAGTTGTGTGTGTGTGTGGGGGGGGGGGGCGCTGTAATAGTAGTGTAATTACGATGTTAAAGTCTTCGCTTAACCACTCTGCCCCACATTTGACAATTCTCCCTATAGGTCCCACGTAATGCCGTGGCCACCTCTGCCATTTCTCCACTGGGATGGTTCCGTAATTATGTCTGCTGTTCCTTAATTAGATTGAAGTCGTTTGAATGGGTCTAATTAAATGTAAACGTTTGGGAAATACTTGGTTATTTTTTAGGTGTTGCGTTCACAAGGACATTATCCAGTTGTTTCTTACAAGGGACAAGCGCGAAGCGACAAAAGGGAGATGATATGAACTTAAGTTTGTGCGATGAATTTTTTTAAGCTTACGTTCTTTAAAAAAAAAAATCCACTGACTCTTTCTAAGACAAAAATTTGATGCATGTCTCGATTATTGATAGAGAGAGTCAGAGAATGAGAGGGTAGGAGAGAGGGGTAGAGAAAGAAAGACAAGAAGAGAGAGAGAGAGAGGAAAGGTGGAGGAGAGTAAGTGTAAGGGATAGAAAGAGAGGCGGGTTGATATGCCAGCTATAGTCGCAGGGGCGTCGTCACCTGAGGGCTGCGAACAGTGCGGACCACACTGGGATGAAACTATCGTAAAGGGTGACATCAAAATGTAAAATTCTGTATGTTCCAGTAATTTGGCTCCGTCAGGCTCGGAAGAGGTCTAAGGTTCGGTTGTGAGGGGTCGACACCATGATATACGGCACTGGGTGACACAAACCCTGGCGACGCCTCTGTAAATTCGTTTTTTAATGCAGAGTTTTCCCTGGTTGTTCCACGACTTGTTGTGGAAGAGTTTATTCACTATATACACTTTTCGTATCTAGGATGGCGTGCACGCGTACTTTTCAATGATAGTCTATCCGATCCATACCCGCGACAGGTATGTAAAGGTCATATCTTTATGTCCTTACAACCAACGGTACAAAAACTTGGGGAGGGGGCGGAATTATGTCTTTGATAATGCAAACTCTGATTCTCGTAACAAAGTGACGAAATGTTTTTTTTTTTAAGATGTTGTGTAGGTCGGATGGTTGGGTGATACTTACAAAGTTGTATACACCAACAAAGTTGTATACACCAACAAAGTTGTATACACCAACAAAGTTGTATACACCATTATTGTAATAAGCGTGTTACCCAGTTTTGAAATTATTTCTGTACACCAATTATTTAAAATGTGTGTTCATCTATTTTTAAAAAGCTGTGTACACGTACGGCAATAATGTAAAACTCGCACCGTTCCACAACCCAAAACCCAACAAAACAAGGCTTCAAAAACAACATTGCATGTGTTTTCATTATTTACTTGAGATAGAAGACATTTGGTGTATTTTGATTTTTTGAATTATGTCTCTCTGTAAAGTAGCGCTTTCAACAACTCCCAAATCTGATTAATATGCCTTATTGAATTGTTTGAGACCGCAGAGGAATTCCGTTACATAGCGCTTCACTGAAAAGGGACTTAAGTTATAATGTGCTCAGCGCAAGGCTCAGAAAATTCATTCATTCACCTCACATATCACAACAGAAATTTACTCTAAAAAAATAACACTTTTATCTTCTTTATAAACCTCGAAGCTACTGGAAAGAAACCCTGCATAAACGAAATTCGATTTTATTGATCAGCCGCGTACCGTGGGTCTCTGACGCCTGGGAAAAATGCCAAGTTTTTCGCACCATCCCTAAATATTATGATTTTTAAAGAAAATATTTTTATTTGGAAATAATAATAAGAACTTTATGCATTTTTGTGTGAGTGTTAGGGATGAAAATGAAAAAGATTTTTTTAATTTAAAAAAAAAAAAAAAGGTTTTTCCTCATGTTACAATATTTACATTTTATCCGCAATAACACAATTTGATGTATATATCTTTTCAGACATTTCATACTCGTAAGCCGAAAAAAAAACCCACTGTAGATTGGACAGTCTTTATGTATTCATTGTTGGTCGCAAATAACTTAATTTCAGAGAAGCTTATCCTACAGCTGGCATTACTTATGGCCAATTGCAGTTGTTGTTAATAGTCAGAGTAATCTTATTATGTTAAACAGGCTAGCTTCGAGCATAAAAAGCGTAATAAATGGAATAAATTAAGTGGGCTTGTATAACTTGTATTAATTTATTACTTTTAATTGCTCGCGAGTTCAAAAAGTCTTTGATTGTCAATGTCATGCATAAGTCATGCTCTAGTTTGAAATCATGGTCAGTAGATGAGCTGATGTAACAACATAATAGCTGGTTTTAGAATTATGTAGCTGTCAAAATCTCTCATTAAATTCTACAGTAACTTAACTAATGAGAATACAGCTTTCTTCTCAACCCATTTTCAAAATAAATTTGATGTATCTTTAATTCTTTTTTTTTTTTAAATATTAAAAAAATGTCTCTCTCTTATACACTTAGGAGCTTCCATTGAAATGCCGAGGTCTTGTCATAAAATGTTAGCTTTAATTAAATCATCCTCTAACAATGTCATTATCTTCTCTGTGAATAGCATCTGCAAAGATTTTAAAATCAATAAAATTTAAGTAATAATTTCGTGCATCATTGACCTCACGAAGTGCAGGTTTCCAGATGTCTAAAAAAAAAAATATAGAAAATAAAAAATATTTCATTTCGGATTGCAAAGTTCCTGCATCTGTTCGCGTATATAGCTTTTCGTCTGCCAATCTCAGTTTTTCCACATAGCTATCAGAATAACCTTTGAATGGCTCCAACGTATTTTCACCGCATGCATAAGCCACTGCACGCCATCGCGTCCCCTGGGGTCCTTTTAATGCCTGGTCTGTAGCAGCAATGAGAACTTCTCAACTGTGTATGGACATGTAAAGCTATGCCTGAGAATGTTTTATGTTATTTTAAAAAGTTATTGGTTTCGTTTCATTTAAAGCAGCAGATTTAATGAACTCTTTGACCAAGGAAATAATTCAACATTAAGATGTATGTTTCTGAGTTTTCCTTGAATTCATCAATGCTTTCCAAACATGTCACCAGTATTAGACATGTTTAACCTCTGCAGACCATTATATAGATACCATCAGCTAATCAATTATTTGCAAAAATGTTTTGTTGTGTTGAACACTTGAGTCACGATGTGCTACTTTTGAATTAAGCTTCTGTCATGAGTTATTGAATCCATTAAATGAGTGCAACTTTAATTGATTTGTTGCGCTTATGCTCCAAAACAAATGACATCGAAATATTGATGATTGAGTATAATAAGCTACCGAAGAGCTTAAAATGTAATTCCCAATAGTTCTCGCACTAGCCCTCTAACCTTTATATTTATTTGCGTGTATGGTCGAGTCTGATTAGGTAGAGTTAATACTCGTATGTTGGACAATTTTACAATCTCGCTGTACCAACAATTATCGCGTTTTTTTTTTTTAAAACAACATTAATTTAGGCCTTTTGATTGTTTCGTTTAAATTTTCTTTGAATTTTATCAGGTATAGATTTAGTTAATTTTGCACAAAACAGGAGCGGCTGGCAATTGAGGAAACAATTACCGTATTTACGGGTAACAGCATATCGGTATCACCTTTAATTCTACTTTAGTGACTTCAGGAAAATTTATTATTATTATTTTAAGTTAAGTAAATTTGTATAAAAAGACTTTAGAATTTAGATCCAACATGATGGTAGGATCTTTGCCAGTAGGACCTTTCCCACATTTAGGGATACTTCTTTAATTTCTTTCTTTCTTGGCTTAGAATCTATATGCACAAATTTTTTAAAAATAATACAGTCGGACCTCTTTTAGTCGAACTTCCCTAAGTCGAAAACCTACATATTTTGAATTAATTGGTAGGTCCCGGCAATATTCTGAGCCTATTACGCCATTTTACCTTACTTGAAAACTCCGTAAGTCGATTTTTTTTTTTTTTTTTGGGCCCTTTGAGTTCGACTTAAAAGTGATCCAAATGTAATTTGATGTTAGAAACTAATAAATAACATCAGGAACTACCGGCCCCTAACAAAGTGCCGCTAGGGGCATTAGCCTCTCCTTCTTCCCTTTTTTTCTCGCTAAGCCTATTTTATTGACCTAATTCGCTACAAGGGCCACTAACAACGGCATTTTATTTTAATTTGTCAAAAACGGGAAGCCTATAGTGATGGGATGGGATGGGTTTGGTTGTTTGAGAAGCGGCTGTGAATGTCTTCTGTAACGTCCCGGATATAGCGCCATCCGACAGGGAAGCAAGGTTGTCACATCAGTTTAGTTGTCACATCAGTTGAGTTATCACACCTTATCCGAACCTTGTGAACGGTATGAGGCACACTAGCATATGGAGGCTTTTTTTTAAAAAAATATGTATAGCATTTTTTTTTTTTTGGGGTAGTTTAAGTCGTAAAGATATTACCTTTTGCTAATTTAATTTAAAAAACGCATAGGTAGGGCGTCTCCGTGACTGCCCGCTACGTCGTTAAAAATACACACACACACAAATACACTACTAAGCTTCATCCAATCAGATTTTAGATTTTACCTTCATGAGACAGTTCGTTACGAGAATTCCCGTTGGTCGTCAGTCACTGTTGACGGAATATTTTCTTTCTTCCTTGTTTTAAAAGTAGTGTAGTGACACACAACAGCTTGTTGTCCTTCCCTGAATCTAGTCGCAAATTATTGAATTCCTCATTATTTCCTTTTTTTAAAAAACCGCGCTGTTACGTTCCGGAGGTCAAGGCCACTAGCCAGTGACGCACGTTCTGTTTACAATTGTGTGAGAAGCGCCAAAAGACGCGGAGATAGATCTTATACAGCCGATATTTCTTTATTTACAAGGTCGCTCAGTGCTCACGGGACCTAAACTAACGCTATGTTGCGTGAAGAAGTTTGTACTCATATTTGTTGTATTGGTCAGGTTAGTGACATAATAACCGAGTAGTGACTGTGTTGGGGTTTGTGCGTTTAGGCTGGGGGAGGCGGTATGGGACGGGGCGTTAGTTATTTTCTTTACAACTTTGCAAAAATTATTTAAGAAAAAATTTTCAATATCCGCTAGAAATATATTTATTGCAATGAATATGAACAACGAACCTAAGAGCTCAGTAATTAGATTATTTCGCATTTTTCAAGCGACGGCCGAATTCATATTCCTATATGTGTGAACACATAATTTAGCACTGGTATCATTACACGTGCACGCTGCTTACTAATAACCAGTGCTTTTTTTCTAGCGAAAAATGTTTGGGAACTCATTTCACATCTGTTTTTTTAACTTATGACAGAAAATACTATAATAGTCTATTTACACGAATCTGGCCAAAAAAGGTATGGGAACTCAGTTCCCATGAGTTCCCACTGAAAAAAAAGCACTGCTAATAATGGTACTTTATGGATTTATCAATTTTTTCGATACCAGCACTGCGTGATTACAGGTTCTCTCAAGCAAACTTAAAAGAAATTATGCAACATTCACAGATATTGTTGTATGGCTTCAGGGCTTCTCTGCATGGGCACAAAGTAGCATGTTAATAGTGTAGCTCTGGTCGTCGTTATATGTTGGCTCATCTTTTAATCTTTCATCAATATTTTTTTTTAGAAAGGAAATGAATATTATTACTACTATTATTATTTCTATTATTATAATTTTAACTTCACAGCTGAAGTTGAATAAAATATGTTAGTAACTCGAACTTAAGAACTTGGGAATGGGTTTTCTAGCATGCGCAGTTTTTCTTCAACACGTGAAATTTCAATACTTCAAATTATCGCGTTTAGTTTAGGTTTAGTGCAATATTCTGTTTAATGACAGAAATGGGCTTAATGGGAAAAAAAATCATAATGTAGACAGTTGACGGTAGATAATAAATAAGATTTGTATATGCTGTGAGCGGCTCTCAAGCCCAAAATAATATTTACCCTTCTCTACAAATGTTCCTTTGCGTTCCAGACGAAGATCGGGGATCGATTAAATTTTGAGAGCCCCCTTCGCCGGCGGAAATCGATTCCTTAGTCTTTTGGAATGCAGCGAGTGTATATTTAGACAACCAGACATGAAATATTTGACAAATTCGATAAATGTTGATTTCCGGTGCCTCGTTTTCATTTTTTGCCACTGTAATCTTACCAAGAATTCAAAACACTCTTAGCCCCAAATTTTGTAGTCAGGGAGGTTTTGTAGTCACGCAAAGAGGTTGCTGGAGTTAGACAATATGTGCAGACATGATACCCATAATAACAGATTTATAAGCATTTTTTATTGTAGAGGGGGGAAGTTGGTTTTAAAAATTAATTAATTATTTATTTTTCTTCACGTGGTAATGCGGGTATTTTATTATCTAATCTGACATGAAAAAAAATAATAATAAATTGTGACAATTATTAATTTAAAAAAAAACAACTTGATTGTTATAAAATGATATTGGAACGTGAGCAGACAACCTGAATCTTCGTAGGACTGCAGAAAGAGATGAGAAAATTAGGCTAATACTGGGCTGATGTCCTGATCAGATTTCTTGCTGAGAGAGGAGTAGCCTTTTGTGATGACACTCATTTACCTAGCTGTCCTAACAATGGAGGCTAATAAAATAATTCAACCTTGGTTGAATGGATGTTTTAGCTGAATGTTACTCTCTTTCAAGAAAGAGATGCAGAATATTTGATACACTCAATACTTTGTTAAAATTGCAAGTTTTGTTGGTTGCATTTTTATTATATTGCCATATTGTCTTGTAAAATAAACTGTGAGCTGCTTAACCTTGTCTTATCTTTACAGACGCAACTTCTATGCAGGAGATTATTGCGTCCATAGACCATGCCGGTCAAATTCGGAGCCATGTTCCCTCTATGTTTCGTTGGTCCGTGTGAAAATGAAAGAAAAAGTTGTGCGCAAATTTGCAGTGTCCATTTTTGTGCAACATTTTACAAAATTTGCTGCTCGGTAATTCCATACAGCTGCGCGGCTTCGGTCAGACATTGGGAACATTGATTTGGAGCTGGATTGACTCAGGGGCACCCTTGGTCCCAAGTAAAATTCGCTACCTTCACGTGGATTCGAACTGGTGACCTTCGGTACGCCAGCTGAGCGCGCACTGACCACCGTGCCCTAAAAAGGAAGAGTACAATATCTGCCCGCCCCTCTTTTTCAATACTTTTATTGTTTAATTTTTAACAAAATGTTCTGCTCTGTGCCTTGGAAGTTATTAATGTTTTTTTTAATTGGTTTGTGAATTGCTAAATTTTTAGTGAATTGTTTTTCCTTCCCAATATTAAAATTTACTCCTTTTAACTGCCTTAATTTGGTTAAGGCAAATAATTTAAATTTAAAAAAAAAATCAAGACCACACATTTCAGCTAATCAATCGACAAAATTATCTTTAATATAATTCGGGAATAATTTAACATTGTTTAATTAAACTTTTTAGAGCAAATAATTATAATAATCATGGAAACCAAGGTTAGTCTCGCCTCGTGAGCAAAACATTTCGCATTCCCTCCCCTGCATCAATTCATATTCCCAAACACTGTCTGTGTGTACTAAAGGGAGCCGATGTGTGGCAAGGGACCTGGCAAAGTGTGTGGAGCACAGACAGAACCCAGTGTTTTAGCAGATATCGCATGAGCGCAACCCCAACCACCACTTTGATTCTTCTAACGCTTCTCGTCTGTCTGAACAAACTGTACACAAGTGTGCATATGTATGTAGTCGGTGGGGGGGGGGGTAAATTCTCGTGACGCAAGTAGAGCGGAATGAGCTATCGGCAGAGGTATATCGCGCCCTCCAGCCACACTCCTCCCCCCTCTCTCTCTATCCCCACTTTCCATTCCCGATCTATCTCCTTTACTCTATTTCTCTCAATTTCTTACTTGCATAAAACTAGTTGATGCTTTTACCAAGCAAGTAAAACGAACTTTTTATGTCCTTAAATTATCAAACATGTTTGATGTGTTTTGTCTGAAAATAATTTGGGGATGTTCGGTACAGTATCAAACGGAAGTATTTATCCGTTTCATATGAATTCAACGAAATCAAATACATTGTAGTATTATTTGTCTGGATCGCCAAAGTGGTGGTTAACTTGCAAGCCGTTCCTCCTAAAATTCAATAACTATTTTCGTCGAAGCTTTAAAGTAAAGACTTTCGGTGTGACGTGGAGGCTTTAGCGTAGACGTTGTCCCCCCTTCTCCCCCTCCACACACACCCACACATACGGAACTTCCGCTCCTACCGCCTTGTTAAGTTTCTTAGAAACAGTCGTAATAGTCGTATTTGTAGACCTAGCAATCAACACACGAAGGCAGGAATAAAATATAATATTTGGAAACGTTATAAAACTACAAGTTGTTTAGAACTCGTTGTTATTATTATACTTATACCACACTTATACATACCTAATCCCTAATTCATACTTTACCATCCCCACTTCTACCCTAAATACACTCACACACAACCCACACCCACACATACGGAACTTCCGCCCCTACCGCCTTGTTAAGTTTCTTAGAAACAGTCGCAATAGTCGTATTTGTAGACCTAGCAATCAACACACGAAGGCAGGAATAAAATATAATATTTGGAAACGTTATAAACTACAAGTTGTTTAGAACTCGTTGTTATTATTATATTTATACCACACTTATACATACCTAATCCCTAATTCATACTTTACCATCCCCACTTCTACCCTAAATACACTCACACACAACCCACACCCACACATATAAAACACAAACACATGTCATGATGTATTATTCAACTGTTTAGGCAGTTCATTGTTCGTTGTCAAATTGGATGTCCAGGTGGCCAAGGGTAAAGTATGTCACTACTTTGTAGATGATGCTATTTTTTAACGTGCATTAAAATATTTTTTTAATACTAAATTGCAATAATGTGTTGGAGGTGATGTATGTGTTGTAAGTTCTGGAAATCCTATCTCCCAGTCCACGACTGCCTATTTGAATTTAAATGATTGAGACAGAAAAAGAAGGGGAAGCATAAAGGGGTGTGAGCTATGGCGGATTAAGGGGGGTTCTGAATGGGCTAAAGTCAGGGGCCCCCAGTGATTTTAGGGCCCAAAACTATTTGTATTTTATAATAAAGGTGGCTGGACCGGGTCCCTTATGGAATTGCAGCCAGGGTCAGGGGCCCCGATTTATCTTGATCCGCCCCTGGGTGTGAGTGGGTGTGAGATTCAACAAAAGCGTTGCACATGTATGTATTGAATAAACCGTATTTGCAAAGCATATAATTATAATATATATATATATTGAAAAGAGTATGTAGCCACCCCACTATCAGCATCACGTACCCTATTGTATGTGTGTGTGTAAATGAAGACCCCTCCCCCACCTTACACACACAAACACACACATAACCCACGACTTTTGAACTCCCTCATACGTGGCTACCACAACCTACCTTGACCTAGTCTCCAGTATAAAATCATGAGACTGAAGTCTGAAGCTTTGTTGAAGGTGAAGGCCGTGCGTCTCCTTATACAATTTTATGTAGTCTAGCCCTGAAGAAGTTTAAAATATTGCCATGGAAAGATGTGAGGATAAAATGGTTGGGTCGCCATTGACACGTGCCCGTTACTACGTTGTTTTGAGAACGGCGTCGTTACGACCAACCCAACACCCCCATTGTGCGTATTTAATCCTAGTTCACGGTTAGTGCGTGCTACGTCCTATATAAGCCAACTTTTAATTACCGTTGCCATTGGCAAATTTGTTAGCAATTTTTGTAGTGGCAATGTGAGGACCAGTGTTGTCAATAGATATCCAGACATTATGTCTGACATAACATCGCTTTGCAAAGATTACTATTACTACTTTTTTTTTCAAAGTACCGTTATAAGTTGTAACATTAAAGGTTTAGGGTTACTTAACCTAACCCTATTTTTTTCAAAGTATAGTTAAAGTAGTAAGCGTCGTAAAACTTAAACGTTGTTATGACAATTTAAAAAAATTAAAATTGAGATGGATTTGTTTTTTGCGCCCCCCCCCCATTTTAAATACATTAACCCAACAAAGGAACTTGTTCATGTATCATTCATCACTCAGATGAATTTATTTTCCGTCAACGAAGTAATTATCTTAATTTATTATGTTTCCTATCTTTATCCTGATATGAATATGACCTGTCGTCTCCTATGAAATAATTGTCCGTGTTAATGTATTTAAGATGTGTTAATATTATTATTTTCTTTAAATGATCAGATTTTAACAGTTGACAGTAGAATCGGCAGATTTGAAAATGAAAAGTACTTCAACTTTTTCTTTCGTTTCCAGCCATCCCCTGCCAACATATTTTGCTTTTAAAACAACCGAGGCGTCAAGCAGTCCAAAGTAGTCCGGAAACGTGACATCGCGTATTGTGAATGGACGGAGATTTTAAAAATTGTTATTAAACGTGCAAGGGGTGTTAGTCTGGTAGGCCAAAATTTTGAGTACCTTTTTTTATTTATTCATTTAAAATTGCATTTTACTTGGTCGTAAAATAAAACCACAAAATTACTGAATGAAAACATAGAGGAAATGTTTTTACACATTTATTTACAATTTTCAAGAAAATTTATTCTGCTCTATTCCATTGTCGCACTGTCAAACTTTTATTTAATCCATTTATCAGGACATTTAGGCACATTATACTCATAATTTTCGATAATTTGATACATTCTTAACACTGTTCGACGCAATTAAGTCAATTAGTATAAGAGTGTCTGTAACAGATAAGATAACGGTCAGTTCAATTAGAATATTAAGTTTGCAATAAATGATAGATGGCCAGACATGTTTTTTTTAAATATGGGAAATCGACAAATCTTGCTTTCAAAACTCATTTCCAATGATTAAGTAATCTTTGTTAATGTACATTATGTTTCTTTCTTTTAAACTTTTGTTTACAGTAATGTTTATATTGGGGGGCGCGGTGGTCTAAGTTGTAGCGAGCTGGACTACCGAACCGCTGCAAGAATCCGTGTCGCGAGCTCGAGCCGCGGATCTGGCAAGGCCCCCCTGGGCATTGTGCTAACCACACAATCCCATGCTCGTTGGTGGTCAATGAAACTTGTGAACGCTACCTCACTTGCTCCCATGGACCTTCATGGTCTGTAAGGGATATTTTAAAAAATTAATTTAAATGTATGTTTATATTCTTTCCGGGGCTATGGTAATGGTGGAAATTTACATTTTTACTTTGTATCTTAAAGTTAAAATTTCAGATTTCCTTCAGATTCTAAATGTCAAGATGCAGAATACTTTTATCTAAGTATTTTTTAATGTTTGTTTCAATGGATATTTTATTGCAAGCTTTAATCGCAAATTTTGTTTTCTAAGAAAATGCGTGATAGTTATGAGATTAAAATAGTTTGTTACTGAAGTCTAATGTAGTCATGACTCCACCCCTTCAACTCGCCCCTTCCTGTCAACATGCAAAGAAGGATTGGTCTAATAAAGTCTAAACATTGGCACAACGCACCGCCACATCCCGACTACACATCTCCTACACTACACCTACTCGAAATTGAAATTCATATCAGGAGGATGTGAAACCGATAATATAAAAGGCGAGGCCTCTTATCTTAATGCGTGAAATGACATAGAGGTTTTGGGTGTTTAGGAAAGTAATGTTTTATGCACTTATGATTTTGGGGGTGTGGGGGAAGAATAGAATGATCTAATTTTGACATACATTTCCCCATTCCCACCTCTACTCCGTCTCTGGTGTGAAGTCATTTAGTGTCAGGGGCGAAGGTGCGAGTGAGTAAGCCCCAAGTGATGATAAGAGGGGGTTACCTCATGGGTTTGTGGATAAGCAAGGACGCAATATTCTTCTGTATAAAAGGAGCGTATGTATTAGACAAGAGAGCTCGCGTTAAAGGATAGTGGATAATAATCCATAGTCTTACGGTACGGGGAGAGTGACTTGTCCATTCATGAGATTAATACTTGAGCGAAGTTTGTTGGACAAAACAATTCGTAAGATTGATATGAATCTGAAATTGCTAAATGATTTTGTGATTTACACATCACGCAACTTAAGACCGATATATTTATATTTCTTAAAATGAATTTTAAAAATATTACCTTATTCAATAAAACATTCTTATTTCTCAGAATAAAGAAATAAACATAGTTATTTAGTGTGCATCTTTTATAAGTAATGACAAGAAAAGTTGAATTAAATAGATTGCTTATCACTTATCACGTGTACTACTTGTTCATGAATAACAAAGAAAAGTCACAATGTTTTATTAACCTGTTATACTAGGATCAAATTCAGATGGGAGTATGTTTTGTTTTCTGTGTAATCATACTAAGGGACTATCCACATATTACATACGCAAGGAGGGGGGGGGTCTTCAATTAATTGCTTTTTGTGTATGGATGCGCAAAGGGGGGAAGGCGAGGTCTCGACTGAATGTGTACGTACTCACAACTAATTTAATTTGCATAAAACTAAGCCTAGTAACGTAAACCGCTAAGACTGAAAACGGCATTCGAGCCTGACTGAGACTGCAATAATGTTTTATAATTTAATGCAAACTAAATTCGTACTTGCAAGTGTTTAATACTTAATTCACACATTGCTAAAATAGACCCGTCTGATTTAGGCTATATTTACATTTCTTGAAATTAGTAGAAGTTTCTCTTTACGGTGCCTCAGCCGTTACACATATCGGGACAGCGAATTCATTGTTTGAATGTCTCTTTTTTTACCCCTCACCCCTCATAAGCTAATTGAAAATGACCATGTTTCAAATTACTTTTTTGTCTATGAAATATGTATTAAGTGTAAGGTTGTACTCTAATATCGTATCGCGCGTGAAGCCATTGAAAATGTAATTAAATAAATTTTAAGCAATCAAGTGGAACTTTTATTTAAAGTAGCGCATTTTTATGTGACGTCACATTTCATAAACACCCCCTCCCCCTCGTCTCACATCGTCACAAGTGCGTGACCCGGCCCCAACCTCCAGGTGCGCGACGCCATTTATAGACGGCCTTTTCATGCAGTGTCCAAAACAATAATATTGTATTTCTTCAATAATTTCAACATGAAAAACAAGATATTACAACAACAACAACAACAAAAAAAAAAAAACAACAACAACAACAACAAAAAAAACCTTAAAGAGGCCGTCCATAAATGATGAAGAGCGATTGTGGCGATTTTTTACCCCCCCCCCCCCCACTCGTCACTCTACGTCAAAAAAACTTAGACCTCCTCCTATATGACGTCACAAAGCTTGACACCGCTCGTCTAAAACCCGTATTTTCTAATTCAAAATACCACGAAGCCAATAACTTTTTTTAATCATGAAAGTATGTATTTAGTGTAAGGATGCACTCTACAGTATCGTAGCCATTGAAAGCGTCCTTAAATAAATTCCAAACAATCAAATATGTTAGTGGAATTTTCATTTAAAGTAGCGCATTTTGATGTGATGTCATATTTCTTTAACAAGTTTAGATAAGTGAGCTAACAACTCTTGAGCTGGATATCGGACAATTTTCTTTATTTAAAAAAATAATTATATAGTGCCCATAAATGAGCCATGAACGAACCAGGTTTAAATGATGGGGTTAAGGACTGTGGTCTAGAAGAGTCATGACATTGTCATTTGACAGGATTTATCTGTTAGAACTTATAGATGATGGTGAAATGTCTTTTATGAAGAGGGACTTCTTTTTCCGCAAGTGAGAATATTGGGAAGATTTTCAGCATGGTATGGAAAAAAATGGTGTGAGTAGCTTGATGAAAAATTGACTTCGCCCACCAACTTTTCATATATTAACATAATGTATTAAGAATTTAAAGAATATAGAAATAAGGCGATAAAGCAACCCACTAAAACAAGGATCAATTAACGTATTCTGATTAAACTTAACGATTTGTATGTTGTCCTTCTCCTGTTTTTCTTCGAGTTTTTTCGTGGTATAAAAGAGAAGTTTAGGAATAGTAACAGTATTTTATTAGCCCCCTTCCTTAATATAAATATATTTAAACTGGTTTGTGTTGGTCTCCGACTTCAAGAAGGATGGATTTTTAGCGTTAGTTTTAGTTTTTAAAAATATATTTCTTAATGTAGTTTTTTGTGATTTTTAAATATTTTTTTTTAAAATTCCGACTTGTTTAGTTGACTTGTCACACTAACATAACTCCGAAATACAATATCAATAATGACTTTTAAAGGAGATCTACCATTGGCGTCAAGCACCAATTTATGTCAAAAGAGTTCTTTTAAAATGCACGTTTAAATCAGAAGCTTCTACTTCTACTAAAACAGCTCCATCACCGCAATTTTTTTAAAAAATGTTTCAAATAATAGATTAACTAAGATATAGACAGAGACGTGCTAGTAAATTATGCCACTCGAAAATGTGATGAAAATGAATGTGCCCGTTATTTTAAACATATCAGAAGTTAGTGAAGAAAAAAATAATTAAAACATATCTGAATTAAAGCACTGATCAAAAGAAGAGATTTAAAAAAATATTTTTTTTTATTCATTTCAATGCTACGAGTAGACATTGGAGTTTCGAAGATGGACTATCTTATCTTATCTTATCTTATCTTATATGTTACAGACGCTCCTTCTGTACAGAAGATTATTGCGTCCTACGTATTTCTATGGTTTGTGCTTAGTCCTGTATTCTTACAAGAGTTTTAAATTATGATAAAGTATTGGCTTTCCTGGTTTCTTCAGGCAACTCATTCCACGCCCGAATACCGGACGGAAAGAAAGAAAACTTGTATGTGTTTGTTCTTGCATATGGAATAAGAAAGGTGTTTTTATCTTTATGTCTGTCTGAGGGTTGTATTAAGTTATCTTTGTGTTGTATTTCTAAATTAGAATTAATTGCCTTATGTATAATTACTAATTTACAATTGGTTCTTCTATCCTCTAGTGTTTCAAGGTTTAATGATTTAACTAATGGTGTTACTCTTGTCAGTTTTGAATATTCTCCAGTAATGAATCTGGCAGCTCTTTTTTTTTTGATTTGTTCTAACTTATCAATATTTTCTTTGGTGGATGGGTCCCATACAGAAGATGCAAATTCTAGTATAGGCATAGGTCTCACCAGGGTGAGGTAGCATTTTAGTTTTATATCTTTGATACATTTGTAAAAGTTTCTTTTTATAAAGCCTAAGGTTTTGTTTGATTTTTTAATAACTTCATTGACATGGGGATTCCAAGATGATTTCCCATTTATTATGACTCCTAACTAAAGCCTGATTCATGTGTTTATACTTTATACTGTAATATGGGCCAATAAAATCGAAGTTTTTTTTTTATAAAAAAATAAACGTTGCTTTACATTTACAGTTGTGTATTAAAGAAAAGCAATACCCGAAGCCCTGCAACATAAAAGTCACGAATCTCATTTACCATGCATTCATGCATCTCTAGATGTTGGAACCACAGCATCTGTAAAGTTATCGGAGGAGACGCATCTCTGACGTCAGAGCATGATTATTGTACATTTTAAATAACGATAGCATGGCAAGGCCAGGGCAAGGTTAGAATTTCCGCTAACCCTCGATAAAACGTGTAAAGCAAATGCACAGGATTGCTGTCTGGTAACCCTGTGATAAATTCTGTCATTTGAGCCCAGCTTCCTTGAATAAAAATTAATAAAATGTAATTCATTAGTTAGTTTATAGAGGATAAACAAAAATGTATCCTCTCTGTATCATAAAAAATATGTCAGCTTTTTAAAATTAACTTAATCACTTTTTCTAAAATTTACTAAAATATTTATTTAAATGATTGTAGTTTGAACTTTTATGTAATCTTTTAAAAAATGATTTAAAAAATAATAATTTAAATCAATCTCTTGTTCAAGACCATTGCACTAAAATTTAGTAAATAGAAAGAACTGCGGATTGGGAAAAAAAGGAGAGGGTGGGGTTGGAAGAGTGAGAGAGAGAGAGAGGTAGTTCTATTTTTAGACGCCCCCTCTTGTTACAAATGGAATTACCCAAACAACGCACAAACCTGTGACGTCAGCATTTGTGTTGAAGTAGATAATATTTTGTGTCTGCAACTGCGAATGTTAGATATTTCTGTGAGCTACGCCATGGAGTATACATCAGATGTGTGCGTTTTAATGATTTATTTTCAAAATATATTTGAGGATTTATAATTAAAACTAATTTGTGTACATTTCAGGAAACTTAAGAAGTTACATATTTCGTATTTAGAATATTACCCATAAAAGAGCCGTGAACGCGTCAGCTGTTCCGCAATGGAGGACGGCGTTAAGAACGGTCGTCGAGTTGTCGGACATAATAATCATGGCAATGTCGTTAGAAGAGACATCAAAACTGTAATAATTGGTGGAGGAATAGCAGGTCTCGCAGCCGGGAAATTCTTACAATTGGAAGGATTAGATAATTACGTAATTCTAGAAGCATCTGATCGACTAGGGGGTAGGATTTGGAGTGTTCAAGTGGGTAAGTAAAAAAAATTTAGGCAAAAATAGGCCTATTTCAATGTTCAACTAAACTTACTTAGTACTTATTGAATCATACTTATTGGGATGAAGGTAAAATTAAAATCCATAAAGAATAAAGTCCAAGTCCAATGCATATTAATATTTACTTAGTATTGGGCGTTGGTGATTTTAGACACTAGTTTTAGTTTTGTGAAGTAAAATTCGTTTTAATTTTAAATTTTAAGCTGACGTGACTAAGACTAAGTCACTAAGTGAAGTCTAAGTTTAGTTTTAATAAAAATAAGAACGAAAGTCGAAAGACTTTGAATTTGAAAGTTAATAAATTAACAAAGTTAAATTCGGTCTCTCATATTCACATTAGGCCTAATGTAATTATAAAACATTTGTAATATGTAGGCTATTACTATTATTTAATATTAGTAAAGTTAAAATTATAAATTATACACAATAATTATAATAATACTAATACTCAATACTAATACAATTATACTCTATACAAATTCAAATATTACAAAACTAAGTTTTAGTAAGTCACTTACACTTACTAATACTAACTTACTTTCTTACCATTATAATAAATTCATTGTTCAATTAAAATTAAACAGCAAATCTGCTGGATAACCAAATTCATTTTAATTAAGTATAAAGACTTATGACAAATACTAATACTAAATTTTAATAGTAATAGTAACAGTGACAGTAAATAGTAAGAAAAAGCCATAATCATAAACCTTATACTTATAATTTTAACATCTAGTCTAATGATTAGCTAGGGACAGGGATAAAGATAGGCCAGATTTTAAAACATTAATCATTAATATTTCATTTAATTAAAAAAAATAACTTCTGACTTCTGAAAAACATATAATAATATATTAAATACGGACCGTAACAGACATTCAAACTTCTAAAAAAAATTAAAAGGACTAGAAAACTTTAAACTTTTACATCATAATTATATACATTGAGTTAAGAACTTAAAACAGAAACTTGTCAAAACTTAATTGACTTAAACAGAGATTAAAATATGCAAATGAAATCTATTCACAATATCTTACTATGGCCTCGTATTTAAACTGATTTCTTCTTTGAAATTAAAAAAATATTAACAGAGACAATGACAAAGTGATAGTCATCAAGGAAACACACTTCATTCAGGCACTCAAACCACAATAGTTTCATATATGTGAAAAAAACTTCGCGATACAATATATTTCATTTGTTTAATTGGTAAACATGTAGATGAATTGTGTATTAATACATAATTTCTTTTCATTTTTTGTTTGAAAAGACCTTCTTAAAACTTCTTTGTTATGTTAGATTGCCATTTTTAAGTAGTTTGAGATTCAAGGAAGGGGACGTAACAAGAAAATAATGATGGTACAATATGATCACTGGTTACATATATTTGACTAAGGTTTAAGCCTAAAAAACCCCCAAAAAACTAACACATCCTACTCTACACTAACGGCTGACTGATGGGTAATTTACCTCCTTTGGGGTAAAAAAAAAAGTAACTCTTTGGGGTAATGCAGAGCCATTTGAGGCAATAATCCCTTTAAAGCGCAGCAAATTTGTTAAAATATTGCACAAAAAATTGATGTTGTGCAACTTTGCTCACACGTTTTTTTTTTTACTTTGCACACTCACTAACGAACCTTAGAGGGATCATTGATTGGGGGCATATGAAATCGGCTAGAATCCACCACTCCTTTCAGGATAACGCCAATATTAAATTTTATATTTTGGACCTATTTGGCAAACAAGTTTGCCAACCCTGGCTCTACTCTGTCTAAACTCTAAACCACTGATAATCCCTGCTTTTTCAACCCATATGTTAAAAAAAGTAAGACCAAACATTCCAGGTAGTAATAAAAAAGTATGTGGGAAAAGGGTGCCGGAGCGCCTTAACAGGTGCATTCTGCTAGAAAAAAAAGCACTGCTGATAATAATAAACAATCCATTATACTAAAGAAGAAACTCTCTAATCTAACACAGTAAATAGGGACATTTTAAATTTAGGGTGAAAGCTATTTAAAATTGATAAAGAGTAACATGGGTAGTATTTATTTTAGGCATATTAGCCATTGCCATTGGTCACTTTTGTGTGAATTAACTGATTGGAACTTGTTTTAGTCATTGTCTTGTTCTTTGCTACTACTGATGATTTCTTGGTTATTGATAAAACCAGCAATTAAAATAAATAATAAAAGGTTACAAGTTTTAACAGTCTTGTGGGCATGTTAATTTTGGGTCAGTGGATTTTGTGACTAGTTTTAAAGATATTTTAATGATTAATTTTAATTTTTCATTAAATATTTAAGGAAGTGGGGGAAACTTTGAATTTACTCCAACTCTAAAGCTTTGAAGTTTGGTGACTGTTAATTTGTCTGTACTTTCATAGTACTGCATTGAAATAATGTAGTAGTAAATTTTAAAGGATATTTTCAAGGTAACTGTTGTCACTGTGTTAAAAGAATGCAAAATACCCAATTAAGAAACCAAAATTTAATATTAGATAAAGACACTTAATTTCACTTAAAAGTTTATCAAAGAAGGCCGCCAATCAGTGTTTCAGAAACTGTATTGCTTGACACATTTGAGTTTAAAAAAAACAATGAGTGACAATAAGTTTAATTATTAAAATTTTGGAAATTTTACACCCTCACATTAAGTAGAAGTCAAAAAAATATAAGACATAAGTATTACTAAATAATAAAGATCACAAACATTTTGGACGAATTTTAAATAAACTCAATGTTGTGAGCAACTGACTGTTTTAAAAGTTGGTTTCTTTACCTTAGACTGATGTTATTTTTAAAGTCTAGAAAATAAGCCAGACAACTCCTTATGCATTCCACTTTAGAAAGGAGATTGTACCCAACAAAATGTATAATTTTTCAAGCAGTTTCAACATTTATTTGATTTTAAAATAATTATGTTCTAAGTACTGATGTATATTTTTCTGTTTATATTTTTTTTATTATTAATTACCTCACTTGTTCATGTTTTACCTATAAACTAATAAGGCTTGATTCTGATTAATGTATATAATTTAGTATATTTGTGTCATTTAAATAAACAATAAAAAAATCAATTTGAAAATATTGAAATGCTTTATAATTTCAGATAACAATGGCCACAGAGCCGAGATGGGTGCCAATTGGATTCACGGAGTCAAACATAATCCTATATACAAACTGGCTGATGAAAATAATCTGCTTACAGAAAGAGAACTACACTTGAACAGTAAAAATATATATATGACTGAGAATGGAGAAACTATTCATGAAGGCACTGTTAAAAAGGTTGACTTTGCCTATGGCACAATGTTAACATCCTGTGAGGACTACTTCATTGACCATACACCTATAGACATAAATGAAAGTTTAGGTGCTGAACTGGAACGTATGATCAAAGAGAAATTAGAACACACAGCTGGGGAGGAGCGCCACATGCTTGAATTAGTGTACCATCAACGTCGCCTTCTGGAGTGTTGTATAAGTGGTTGTGACAGCTTGAATGATGTTTCACTTTCCCAATTTGGATCATATAAGGAACTACCAGGCCGCCATCTTGTGATTCCAAGAGGTTTCAGTGCGATATTGGGCATTGTGAAAGAAGGAATACCTGATGACAATATTAAGCTCGACACCCCTGTAAGACGTATCCATTATGAAGGTCTTCTGAATAACTCAGAGGATAAGCCAGTCTGTGTTGAGTGTGAAAATGGAGACTTATATTATCCTGATCATGTGATAGTTACAGTATCTCTAGGTGTACTCAAGGCAAATTGTGATAGGTTATTCAGCCCACCCCTTCCACAAAGAAAACTGGATGCCATTCAACACTTGGGATTTGGTGTTGTAAATAAGGTCATACTTGTGTTTGATGGGCCTGTTGTGGAGAAACCTACTCATCGTGTTCATCTAGCATGGGACCCTACTATCAATACAGCAGAAAATCTCAGGGAAAGGTGGTTCCGTAAAATCTATTCATTGGAAGTGGTTCATGACAACGTTTTAGTTGGTAAGTGGTTCTATTAATGTTGTTCTTTTTGTATTTGTTAGAAGAACTTTTCCTTAAAAACCTTTTAAGGTGGCATAATGGTTAACTAAAACAAGTATATCCAGTTTTTAAATATTCTCTGTTACATATTTTTTGGTACACCATTTTGTTCTTATCTTTCATAACAATGAGGGACTAGGTGAGTCTTTTACATTTACAAAATCACTGTAAATGAAGCAGTATAAAAAATTGAGAACCTCTTCTTCTTCTTCGTTCTCAATATTGAATATTGAGTTTTGCGTGCCACGAGTTTTGCGCCAATTGGCCAGTGGTCTCCGACTTCAGCCTGCTGTATTTTCTAGGTTTGCTTCCATAGCCTTTGGTCAGCCAAGACCATCTGCAAGGCAGCAGTGGTATTTTTTTGGCAAGTGATGAAGCGTTCACATGCCACGGCTAGGGGTTCCACGCATTGCCCCGCCGCTTTTCACCCATTTGGAGCTGGGTGGAACTCGGGGACGCCCTAGGCCTCGGGAACAAGTCCATGGCTTCCCATGGATTTGAACTCGTGACCATCGGAACGACAGTCGAGCGCGCTTGCCACTCGACCACCGCGGCCCCCAATTGAGAACCAATTAGATTAGGGTTATTTAATAAGAGAATATTTAACGTTACCAATTTTAGAAAAATATCAAAATAATAATATAAATATTTTGGCTTGGTAATAACCATGTCACTGCTGATTACTATTTCATTTTCATTGATTGAAGCTATATTTTGACTGTTTTAGTTTTACCTCAATATTAATTGGTGGATTATTTAAAATTTTTTTTTTTTTTTTATTTTAAAGGTTGGCTGTCTGGCAAGGAGGCACTTTTTTTGGAATCTTTAACTGATGAAGAAGTTATGCAAGACATGGAAAAAGTTGTCCATATGTTTCTAGCGTCACTGACAGACCACATTCCAAATTTGATTAGGGTTATAAGGTTAGTTATCCCAATACAAAAACAATATATAGGTGAGACGTTTAGAGAAATAAATTTATATGTTATAAAAAAACAGGGTATGTTTAGGTCTGACAAGATGTCACAGAACAACAAACGTTTCAGCAAAAAGCATATAGATAAAAACAAATAAAATGAAAACTTTGCTGCCTTGTTTTCTAAAGGCGCCTTAACTAGCCAATATCTGGTGATGAAAATTTGCAGTACCCTTAATTATTACGGTAGATTAAATTTTAGAACATTTCAAAATGATTGACTGTTCCTAACTCAGTGTTAAAATAATGCAGTGTAAATTTCTGGTCCTTCCTGACATTCTCAATTCTTATGAACACATGTTTCTTGAGACATCACACTTGACATTCCTTCTCATTTACTATTATAATAATTATTGAACAGTAAAAATATATTAACAAATTCAACCCAATAATGGGGGAAATAATGGACTTAATGAAATAATTTTTTTTTCCAACTGTCAGAGCTATAAGTTATTGTTAAATTCAAAATTTTTCTTTCCTGGAGTGATAATTTTACTGAAAAATAAAGATTGGATGGTTACAACTCATTACTATTATTAAGCTGTTTCGTAATAGAATTAAGTTTAATCAACAAACATAATTTCAAATTAAAGTATCATATTCTTTCAAACGGATTATTCATCTTCATGATAATATTATTTGGCTGTGGTGGGTTCTTGTAGAAGAGGGATGTCTGAAGTCCTGCTCGTGTGCTAAATGCGGCCCGCGTTAAGATTTTAACTGGCCCACGGGCTAATGTTTAATTAATTGACATATGGATTTTTCTGGTATGACGACATTATGATTATTTTAAAAAGTATGAAATTGTGTGCTTTTTGTGTATAGGGGTGCTGTGGTCTAGCGGTAGCGCGCTGGGCTGCCGAACCAAGGCAAAAATGAGAGTCACAGGTTCGAGCCTTGGTGCTGGCAAGGCCCCTGGGGCATTGTGCTAGCCATACAATCCCTTGCGCATTAGTAGTGGCTTATTGAAACTTTTGAACGCTACTTCACTTGCTCCATGGGCTGTCATAGTCTGAAAAGGGTTACAACATTATAATTATTTGTGTATGAAGGCAAAAAAATCGATGACATTTTATTGTTTACAAAAAGTGGTTATTGATGGCAAACTTATGTGCAGTTGTGTGTACCACTTTTGATGACATCTGGTTGCAAATTCACTGACATAATTTTGTTAGTAATTTTTTAAATTTATTGCCATCTTGAAAGGGAATGAATGTTGCATCTATATTCTACATAATTAAAAATGTTGACACAACAATTTCCACTTTTTAAAATGCAGAAAATATTACTCTTGAAAGACCGTAAGAGAAAAAATTGAAAAAAAAACCTCATAAGAAACAAACAAACATACAATTACAAAGCCTGTAAGACATTTTTTAATTTAAGTATGCCATTTTCGTTTCGCGACTTGGGTATGTTTTTAATTAATGGAATACAGCCCTTTTTGCAAAAATTTTGTACGCCCCTGTTGTAGGACTTACGTACTTTGTATTTTTATATCTAAATCTCCATTTTTATTTATATTAACATTTTTTATTATAAATTATTTTTTTCACACTCCACTGTGTAATTATCCTCATATATAATTTTTATAAAAAGCATATTCTTAAAATCCTTATATCTCAGATTGAGGACACATTTATGATATTGGCAAGAAACATTGAAAACCACTTATTTAAATCAAGTGGCAGGAAATGTAATTTTTGCAATCCAATGTTCTAAATTACAAGAAGATAAATGTTATCACAAGATCTTAAATGGAATTTTTTTTAATAATCTTAACCACACACAAATCTGACTTGACTGATATTCCTAGTATAAAAATCAATGTTCAATGCGATCACTGTTTTAAGATTGATTGGTTATAGAAATTTCTTTCAGCTGAAGTTTTTTTTTCTAATAATGATAAAGTAATATCAAATAATATTAATTGAATAATAATTAGTTTTAATAAGAAGCTTATTTAAATAAATGTGTGTTTTTAATGTAGCTCAGTTGGGAAATTGTTAAATACAATAATTTTTTCAATTACCTGTCTATACATATTTTGGTTTTGTAATAACATGTTTCTCCAAAGTTTGGGGTCAAACATTTTACAGTCCTCATTTTGTCTCTTCAAATTTTTTACCATTGATCTTTCATTACAGGACTTCTTGGGGTCGTAACCAGTACACTAGAGGGTCATACAGCTTCATTGCTGTTGGGGCTACTCAAGAGGATATTGCCAATCTAAAGTATCCATTAAGTATGACTTTAAAAGATGGCAGAAAAAAGGTGAGACTGATCGGTTACTTGTAAGTGTATACAATTTACAGTCTTTAATTTTTGACTCAGTGATCTAAAAAAAAAATTCTGTCAGTCATCAGTATGTGTTAAAAATCAGTGGTCTTTTAGACTGATTTTATGTCTTAAATATTTTGATGATTAGATGGCTGTACCATTTGGTTGTTCAACATAAAATATGTGACACATATGCTTGTAGGTAGAAGATCAAACTCAAGCAATGAACATAAAAGCAAGGGTAGCACTGAAACACTCTTTAGATGGGATATAACATTTAGATGGGATATAAGGATTGTTGTGCAAGTTAGGGAGCTATAAAAGACTGCAAACTTCTGCTCCAGTTTGGCTACAATTCGGTGGTTTGAATTAACATAAATATCCAGTAGGCAATGATACATTATCAAATTCAGGTCACTTAATTGCAATCTGGCTTTTTTTCCATTTCACAGTCAGATAACAAGCCACACAAAAACATCCATATTTACAATATCTGAAAATATTTTGTGAATACAGAGATTCAAATCTACTTATGTTTTGTTATTAGCCAATTTTAAATGATGTTTCATTGAAATTTGAACAATTATAGTTCTGAAGGATTACTGATGCAGTGAAATGTTCAAAGGATTATAATAACATTTTGAAAAGGATTATTCCTGAAACCTACTAAATACATTTTTGGACTGAGTTTGTGATAAAATGTGTGCTTTGTGAAGTAATACAATAAAATATAATAATAATAATGATATAATTATATAATATAATCTTTGATATAGCCCTGAGTTTTAATTTAATCATGGGGGTTAAAAAGATTTTTTTTTTTTTTTTTGAATATTGATCTTAAAAAAAGTCCATGCCATTTTATTATTGAAAAAGTTATGTAAGTACTTTTTATTATTTTAGTGTCCATTTTTCTGTTTTCAGCCTGTCATTTTATTTGCTGGTGAGGCGACCCATCAATCTTTCTACTCAACAACACACGGGGCTCTTCTAACTGGAAATAGAGAAGCTGCAAGAATTTGCAAGTATAGGAACCCAGCAGAAGGTAATTATGTTACCTTGGAATCATTTTAGCTTTCTCTGTTGGTAGGAACAAGCAAAAGAATATAAGATTGATTTATGATTGATGACTACAGAATGTAATTTTAAATTATTGAAATAGTAAAATGTTCTTTGAGATGTAAATAAGTGATAATTAACAGTTATCAGTTTTTTCCCTATCCTAACAAGATTATTTTCAAAATTGAAATGGAATTAAGTCATTATTATGTTAACTTTGAAATAAGGCAATAATTAGCTTGAAAAAATGGGTGCCTTATTTGCTTTAGTCAACTAACAGATATGAAGTGATTAAGTAATCATTTTAATAATTTAATGTTTCATAGCACAACTCTTGTAATTTCATTGAAATACTATATCATAAACTTTATTTTCTTTGTTTTAATTAACAGCTGATTCTGGAAGGTATGCAGATCTTGGCTTGAGTGATGCAGAGGACACAGAGGAAGAAGATTCTTCTGATGAAGAAGGTCTTAGTTTTATGTGATGTGTAGTTCACTAGGTCTTCAAAAAAAGAAATGTTGTGCACTTTGTAGTTTCCATTTGCTTCATATTAAACATGTACAAAATTAGTATGTAGACAGATTGTTGTTAGGAATGGTGGGATAAAACTATCTATTGTTTATTCAGAGGTATTTGAACCTTAATATGCACAGAATTTTCAGGCTTGCTATATGATCATGTTTTTACCCTTACCTAAAATGTAGATGACTTTTTGTATGATAAGCATTAGTAGAAATGTTCCATTTATATGAAAACTCAATGAAATATGAGAAAGTATATCTTAAATGATTACAATGAATTCTTTATCTAATTTTAACAATGCAGATGTGTGGGAGAGAGATTTAAATCCATTTTTCCCTTCAATTTTGCCAATAAAACTTGTTTTCAAGGTTTAAATTTCATTTGATCTTATTCAGTCCCATTGACCAATCATTAAACTTTAGTTTTATTGAAGTCAGAGGAAATAAGTTTTGCACTGACATGAATTTTTTTTTCTTTCTCTTAAAAAAAAAGTAGTTAACAAACTTTAAATGTTAATACTGTTTTAGATATATTAAAATTAAGCTTAAAAATGGAAGCATTAAAACAGATGTCATCATAAATGAAAGTCATTTCTAGAACACTTTGTTTAATAATGTCTTCCATGTTGAGACCAAATACTTTTTTCAGGTAAAAATTAAGGTGGAAATCTTTGCAATGAGAAAATAATCATGTCAGGAAAATTATAAATGTTAAGCCTTAAAAAAAAAAAATCTTTATGGTTGCATGTTACATCTATGTCAAAATTCTGTCATTAGCAAATGACATCAGTTATTGTATGACTCACCATAAGATCTTTGTTACTGAATCTATTGAAATAGCTCAAATAAGTTATTTTTGCATATGCTTTGTCATTGCTCCTTATTTCCCACACATAAATTATATTTCATACCATCACAAACTGACATTTAACTTGTTCTAGCACAGGCCTGGATTTGGTGCTGATTAAACTTCTATCATTTCTATAACTATGTGTTTCATTTTTAAAATTTTTGTCACCTGTTTTGACTGTTTCTGCTTGATGAATTTTTATGTTCATAACCTTGACATAAAAAATTTGTCATTGTTACAACCAGGATTCAATGGGATCATAACCTATTTTTACTCCAGGTTCATGTGACACAGTTCCCTTAAGCAAGGATGAGTCTGTAAATTTCTTCTAGAACTGAGTTAAAATCCTGAGCGATCTGTAATCTTAAAAGAAAGAGAGCCACAAGATAAAAAGACAACATTCCTGACCAAAATAAATGTTAATGAACATCCCTTTGAGACTTTCTAACATTAGTGCCCTTCAATGTACTGGACTCAAATGGTCTAACATCAATACGTGGGTCTTTGGCTTCAAAATGTTCCAGTGACCATGATGACATATTTTTCATTTCATGAAGATGATAATGAATTCAGTCATAACATGGAGATAAGATTTTTGTGATATTATGGTCCTTATTTGTGAATATCTCAATTAATTAGGTGAACTGGATGAATTCTAATTTTCTGATAATAATAACATTTTCTTTTTTAATCTCTCTTTGACCTAATTGTAATTATATGTATTTAAAAAATCATCACTTTCATTTCAAGGAAATACAAGTATAATTTAATAAGGATATTGAGTTGCCTGTATTAGGATTTATTTGTTTGCTGACAAGCCAGGCATAAAATGGTAAAATCTGAAATTCTCAAGTCCATAAAAGTTTATTGTGTGCTGCATCAAATAATTTGTCACACATATAAATCTAGCCAATTTTCTCTATGTGTTAGATAATTAATTTTAGTATTTATTCCCAAATGCTAGCATACCTTTTTTTTGGTTTCTGTTTTGCAACTACTTTTTTTTTTTATAAAGAACCAAAAATCTTTACAGTAGCTTAATTATAATAATAATGACATCTATTCTATGTACTCATTATAAAACAAAACCTAATGTTTGGTTATTAATTCATTTTCTTTCAGTTTTTTGGGGCTAAAAAAATGCTTGCAATATTTGGAATTGATAGTGATGTTAAAGAAATAGGAATTCTATATCTCTTTAAAGATACATTGAGATTAATTACACCCCCCACAACCCCACGTAATCAGTATTTCTTCATGTTTCATGTGATTGGATATTACATTGAATACTTTCATTTATTGTTTCAGCACCAATTCATTATTTTCTCTAATGTTGCTAAAATAAATAAATGGAAATTTTCTTTGTCTCAGGGTTTCAAACTATTTTCATCCGGTGTCTGCTTGTCAAATAACAAAAAGAAATACTGTCTTCTTACCATCACAACGAAAATCTGGTAAAAATGAGACCTAGCTTCCTCCTTTAATATCTAAAGTACTTGAATGATTGCATAAAGTTGGCTGTTTTGTAGTCAGCATCTTAAACTTCCGTTTTATTCTCTCCTAAGTTTGTATCATTATTTTATTTTTATTTTTTTCAAAAATGCTTATGATCACACTGGACACAAGCAAATGATTGTAATTGTACATTTCTCACTTGTAATCTTGTCCACTGGTGAAAGTCTTCAGCTATTAATTTATTTCCATATTGTTACTAAGTTATGCATCAATTTTGAAAAAAACAACATTATGTATAGGAAATCTCACCTACCCTTGTACCCATGTCAATCATCTCATGGGCTACAACTGTCAACATTTTCAGATTAAACACTTACTTAACATTTTTAAATTTGTTTCCTTTGTCTACTCAGATTTCCAGTGTTTTTTCCCTACCTGTTAAACACAAAGGGCCATAGCTCTCGGTTAATCTCTTTTTCAGGTTTCAAGCCTGATGTATGGACGGTACATTTCTCTTGATCCATGCTTAAAACTTCTCCCTTATTTCAGGATGATGCAACCATCAAATGTCTTTGTGATGACTAACAATTTTCAAATAAATGGTGAATGTTTCTCTGCATTGTTCCATAGCACAAAATTTGTTCTCACAGAATCTCTCTCAAGTGAATGAATTGGAAATAACTCAAGGAATAAACAGATTCTCAAAATCTATCTTCCTCATTATCTCCAAAAACTGTTACAGCATGAGCCATTGCAATCAGGCTGAACATTTGTTTTTCATATCTAGTGATTTCATTTTAAATATGTCAAGGTGAGCTGGTGCTTATGGCTCCAAGAGTCTTACCAATAATAATAATATTTCTTTACATGGGAATCATTCACTGGATCTTGATTGTCAAAACAAATTCTCAGATAGAAATGTTGTCAAAGCTAAGATTTGTCCTGATGGTGGTCTCTTGTAAGAAGTGAGCTGAAGAAAGAGGAAGAGCGTTATTTATTTACACAAACCTTAAGTTGAAAAATCAAAATGTAAATACACTTGTCAAAGAATTAGGATGGGTTGCATTTAATGGGTTAATCCTAAAGTATTGTATCCCTGGTATAAAGCTGCAAACAGAAATATTATTTTTTCTGTGATATTCTGTGCAATTGATATCCAGATATTTTTTTTTTCCTCTTGTTAAAATAGAGTTCCATCACAGTAGTTTTAAGGGAAAAAAATGAATTAATACTTGCTGAACCTTTTCAGATACTTTTTCATTTATTTGAAACTTTCATTTTAGAAAAAAAATAAGCTGCAAATTTTATTAAAATCTTCAATAGCTAATAGAATAAAATAATGTTTAACCTGATTATATCCAACATCCTTTTTTGTTGATAAGCTTAGATATTCTGATGAATTTCAAGAATTTCACTTTATTTAAACTCTACGTCTTTGTTCTTTTCTATTTTTTTGTTGAAAAAAAAACCCAACTTAAAAGGGTGAAATCAATAGTGAAATTGTTTCAAGACAACAGAGAGTAATTATCTTTTTTGGTATCTAATGGATTCTTTTTATCTAAATCTGTTCCCATGGTTACTTCAATTATTTTCATCATTGAAGGCTTTTTCAGACTTGATGATCTACTAAAGAAATCACAGTGGCATCACAGGCTCTTGTAAAAAATATTAAAATATATTTTAAAATTTTCAGGCACACAACATCACACAATAATAAATACCCTTAGGTGTTGACACAATGATACTAATATTGGTAATAGTTTTTTTCAAGACAAACGTCATCATTCACTAAATTAGACTCAATGTGTCCAAGAAATATATGCATACTTTTTCTGCATTTGTTGAATAAACTCATCTAGGAAATACTAGCCTTATAGATTTTATTCACAGATTGGAAAGAGCATGTTTGCCTATTTTAATATGATGTAAACAATCATGCATTCAATGTGACCTATAAAATAATCTTATGATATATAACATTTTGCGCATTATACAGTTGAACTAAAAAGCTGTATAAATTATAAAGGTTTCAAAAGCTTCATCCATGAATGAATTCGTGGAACCATTGAAACTTCTAGAAATGTTTCCATATCCTTTTTGTGAGTCTGTTATGTAATTTAGTAAGAGCTCTAAGCACTGGCCTGGTGTTCTTTTCTAAATGATACTTTGTCAACTTTGAAATTCATTTTACACAGCTGAATAGACCAAGGTCTGAACGTTTTATTGATAACATTTGAAAAGGAGAAAAACTATATCTGGCTTACTCTAAATTTTTTTTTTTTTTAATTTTGTGTGTAACTTATTTGCATGCTTTCATTATAATGCATAAAATACAATCCAAAAATGCCTAATTACCATTAAATTTTACAAGCACTTACTTTTTTTCCTTGTATTTTACTCCATTAAAAACAACAACAAAAAACTCAGTATATCTTTAATGTTGGTGTAATGAGTTTATTACGTTAAAAACATTGACCATTAAAATTACCCAGCTCGTAGAATTTGATTTTGATTTCACAAGTACTCCAATATTATTTATGCTTACCATTGACACGCAATGCTAGCCGTCGGTGCAGTGCAGTCCAACCAGAGGGGAGGGGGGGGCGGGACGACGACGGTGTCTGTGTCCTGAACCCAAGTTTAGTAAAGGTTTAATAAATCCTCCTGAAAAAAAAATGTGTTAATTACTTTATGTACAGAAAAACGAGTGTCATAGGAAGTGTCGTGGCACCCTGGCCAACGGCATATTTATTATATAACGTTATGCCCGGCCCGGGAGGCACTAACCTTAGCCACGCCACTGATATGTGTGGAATATTTTAGAACATAATCATTTATTGTAGGTAGTTACAATACACTAACTACTAACACACCGAGAGCCGTTAAAGCATTTTATAAAAATGAATTATGTAATCTTTATGTTTTAGCTCGGGAGGTAATTAAAAGGAAAGGTTGGCAAATTTTCTTGAATGGACACTCATTATTATTATGCATTTGAGAAGTTAGTCTCAACTCCTCACCTTACAACAGTACTTGCTCTTATTTTGTTTAGTATTATTATTATTATTCGGCCTTTAAACACTCACAGGCATTGAGCACAATATGCTAACTTATTATGTCCTATTAACTTGACACGGTGTCGGCTTTAAATGTGTCCCATCATCATGTGATTTCTTCTTGTGTGCATGGTTCAAGAAGCTTTTCATTGTGCATTTGAAGATACTTCATATAAGTATAAGCATTTGTTGTTTTTTTTCCATTACCTCATATCTCGTGTTCTTAAAAGTATGTAGCATTATTTATTGTCACGGATGACACACAGTCCCACCCATTCCACTGCTTGCCGTAATCACGCTGTGCGTGTGTGTGTGCGCGTGCGTGTGTGTGACTGCTTCCCTGGTCGAAGGATCATGTAGTTCCAAGGTTTGGGTGATATTGTGAAATTAATATTATCATATTATCATTATTTTTTAAATAATATAACACATTTCGCTTGTCAAGATGTAAATGTTTTCGAGCCACTTTTTGTATGGATGTTCCAGGTCAAACATGTATGACAATTTTTGTGTGCTTTGTTTCGTCATTATAGTATTTTAGTTTAAATGTGTCGTTGCATATAAATGAAATAATCGCCTGGGGTCTGGAAAGTTAAATGTTCTGTAGCAGATTTTACTTCCAGATAGACCTATATTTTTTCTGTCTTAACATGTTATGGTTAAATATTTTTTTTTTACATAATATGTTTTTATTAACAGTTTGTAAGATAAGCTGTGCACTGTTTATGACGAGAAATAATGATTGTTAAATGTAAAGAACCTCCGTTACTAGCTGATGATGTGTATTGCTTGTGTCTAGTGTTTGTACTGAAGAGATGGGCACGATTAAGCCAGCCAGCTCCTAGCAAAGTTATTCTTGAGCTCCAGTCCCCACCACCAGCTTATGTATTAATGTCATGTTTGCCTGTGTGAGTAAGGGACTATTTACAGGCTGGTAATCATCTCTGTGTTATCATCATGGTTGCCTGTCACTTTGATTCATGTCTTAATCTCTTTGTTTGCATGTGTCAGAAAGTCAATAAACCAATAAACCAACTTACTCTGAATTGCTGTTATCATTGTTAAAGTGCTTATTGCTGGAACCTCCCCCAATATACGTTGGGCTTTTAAAAAAAAAATAATTATTTATAGCTTTGATTTTGGACAGTCACAGTCATAAACGCATAAAGTTGCTGACCCAAAGGAAAAAACAAACAAACCCACGTTTCCACCTTGGAAAATCACTTAATTTAAAAATTAAACATATCATGATACATATACATGCTGCAAATAAAAGACAAGGTATCTAAGAGTACTAAGACTACCATATGACGTCATATTTAGATATTTCTCACGATGAAACCAAGGTGACGAGTGTACTCGGTAACATTCAATTCAATGTGTGTCTCTTACGTCATGGTTTCACGTGAATCACGTGGAGTGAAGAAAACTTTGTACTTTGGTGTCATGGGGTCCACTCGAGCAAGGCGCGTTTTGTTGTTGCACGCTTGTCACATCACGTGTCTACTCTAAACTTAGCAATGACCCTACGTGAGCTTTTGTAGACCATGGTCTGACAAGGTCGTTGACATTCGTACGTTGTGACAAGGCCACGACACCAATGTTGTGCTACAGTCTTTGGCACACATGTCGGTGTGAAGTTAGTGACACTTGTGTTAAGATAGGGTTAATGACAGCCATGTGGCATGTGGTCTTGATACGGTCGTTAACACACAAGTCACGCTATTGAAGCCGGCATTCACGTTGTCTCGACGTCTGGCACGCGTGTCAGTACTGTTAATGATATTACGTTGTGATCAACAATCAGTTTAATGGTGGTCCATGTTATTTTTGCTCAAGTAGTCATAGGGTTATCTGTTTCAACTTACAGAGCATTACGACACACTTATGTCGTGATACAAGCCTCTTCACTAGCAATTATCATGGGGTCGCCTATTTGAGTCATATGAACAGATTATGTCGGTGGCGTAGCTGTGGGGACATGGGGTACATATGTCCTTATGCGCTAAGGTACAGGGGGCGCCAAAATGAGACTTACAATGTCACTCTATTTTAGGCGAACAAGTGTATGATATTAATTTTACGGAGTGGGAGCGCCAATGATTATCCCCGGCACATAAATTTTAATATCATAGTTACGCCTCTGGATTATCTTTGCCATTCACATTGTTATAGTGTGACTGACTCTAGTTTCACCCCCCCACCCCCAAAGAGTTATGCAGACTACGTTGCTAGAAAGAAACGTTACAGTTTGCCGGAAATTCTTCCCTTCCTTTTAAAGAAAAGGGATGGAACCCTCTTTTAACGCCCAACCATCCTTTTCTTCAGTGAAACAAGAAGTGAACAAGGAGGATTGATTGGTGGTCCTTTTTTCACCCCTAAAATATTGGGGCGTATTTTCGTTTCTTCCATCTGAAAATTTTTAATTACTTTTAAACATTTTGTAAAAAATTAAAGGTTCAAGAAAAATGCTCTTTACGCTCTGGGTGCCACTATCTCTACCTGCGCCATTGTCATTTGTTTGAAAGTACCAACTACCTAATTAGGTTAATTGAGTTGTTTAACGGCTTATGAGTCTTAAAAACAACTTGTAAGTACTCAAATCCACATTACATTTTCACTCAAAAGTAATAATTCAAATTGTTAACGTGTATTATCAATGTATATAATTTTAGCGAATAGTCGCACAATTCCTTTTTTCCCCTATCCTGTTTCTAGGTCTTCACAAAGAAGCTATACATCTTTGCTTTACAATTGCCCCCAACAAGAAATTAAATTGCGATGCATGCGGTGAAGTGCATCTAGGCAAAACTGACGGCAGGAAATGTGGGGTGTTCATAAATAATTTAAACATAAATCTCTCTACAGATATTCCGTTTGGTGTTCAACAGCCTGTCTCTCGTAGGATCGCTCATATGATGAGATAAGATAGTAATTTTTAATTTTTAAAAATTATTATCCCTACCAGAGTTGTCTTCAAGAAGTGGTTTTTAAAACGGTGGCCTGAGTAGCGGCATACTTTGTTTCTGAGTCGTGTTCGGTAAATCGGTTGTAACTTATTAACTCCATTCATTTTATTGTGTGCCCCAAATTTGAAGCAATACATCTCTATGGTTGACGGTGTTAGCAATTAAATTAAATATAACAGTATGATCCATTCCGTACTCTAGTTAAAAACTGTATATGTGTGATCTCTACAAAATGTCTGCACATACTGGATAGTAAGAAAAAAAAGACCTCTTGAGTTTTTTTATAATCTTTTAAAAGTTATTTCCAATTTTGTTCAGTTCCGATTTGGCAAATTTCATTTCTTTGCAAATGTTGACTAGAAAATAAGGTTTAATTACAGCATGATGAATAATAAAATAAGCAAAGGTTCGGAGAAATACTTGGTGTAGTAAATAACATTTTATCTCTAGGTTTTAATCGGACCCCACTTCACATTTGACCATCATTACTTACTAAAAAAAAAAAAAAGCTGAAACCCATTAAAGAAATTATATGTATAAATAAGGAAAATAATTAAAGTGATATAATAGTAAAAAATCATATTAGCCCAAGGCCGTCTTAACACATAGTCCCGTTGGACATTTGCCTGGGGACCCACGAGTATAGGGGCCCCATGGGAATATGTTTATTTATATATATAATGTATATTTATTTGTTATTCCTGCCGGCCGGGGGGGGGGGCACTCTGTCTTTGCCCAGGGACCCAACACTATTTCTTTGCCCGGGGGCCCAGCACTATTACTTCGCCCGGGGGCCCAAAATGGGTTTAAAGAAGGTTCTGGATTAGCCGTCCTTGAGGACATAAGTCAGTTGCCAGATTGTTATGGTGTTCACATTTAAAATAATTAGCGGCTGTCATCATTTTTTTAGTAAGTACTAAGCCATTGTTGACATTTGTGTAAACGTGCGTGTGTACTCTACGTGGATAACTTGAAGAAAACAAAATAATTTTAAAAAATTGCATTTTAAATAGTTTATTTATTTTTTCCCCAAATGTTATCTCATCCAGGATGAGCAGTCACCGATCATGGCCGACGTCTGCGACCCCTTCAAGGGCATATTAAAGGCCACCTACGGGAGTCCTCCAAGCCTCACTATCCTAAGCCAGCCTCTCCAGCATCTTTCCGTTGTCGCCAATTCTCTTGATGTCTGCCTCCAACTCTCAAAATAAAGTTGAATGGCCACAGTTCTTCAGTTTTTCAATTTAAAATTATCGTTGACTATTGGGTCATACACTAACACATTTTGTAATCAAAACAATAAATGCAAGCTTCATTAATTAACTAATACAAAAGAATACGTTTCGGCTAATGCTCTCGCCGGTAAAAACCACTTACACATACCCATAGCTTTCATGTATTATTTTGATTAGACAATTTGTTAGTGTATTTTGTATGTTATTAAAAACATTTATCGCAGTCCTCTTCTACTTCCACATGGTCAAATGAATAAAGGTAATTTTAAAAGCTTAAACTGTTAATTTAGGTTTCCGGGGGAGACTGAGTTACCGCCGGTTAGTTATGAGCCGTTTACTATGTTACTAGGTCACGGCCAGGATACACACACAGTCACAGAGTCTAAGAAGCAGAATTTATCAGATAACCAATAACCAGCGGCGTCACTATGGGTTGCTGTGGGGGTGGGCCGCCCCAGGTGACACCATCACAAGGGTTGACACAAAAATGTAAAGTTCTGAATGTTCCCATTATTTGGCCCTGGATGACTTGGAGGAGTTCAGTGGGGTAAGTCGTGAGGGGTTGAAACCAGGAGCTACCGTCCCGGGTGACACCAATACTAGTGACGCTTCTGCCAATAACGAGACGAATTAATGAAGTTTAGGAGGACCCGACAACTATATATTCTGTCCTGAGGTGGGTGAGGGGAGGGGATGAAGATGACCTTCTAAGCCGTGCATCAGTACCTGCATTGATTTCCATTTGTAAGTATGGGACTGACATAACCAGTTATTCTTATTGTAAGTTGAGGATTTTTAAATATTTTTTTTGGTTGTTGTTGGGATGGGGGCGAGCTCGTTGAGGGGTTGATCAAAAACTGGATGGCCAGATCGTTGACACTGGAATTATTTTCTGGCAACATTGGTAAAGTGATGAGGTAGTTAATTTGAAAACAAAACAAACAACATCAATAACCCAATAGTAAATTATCGCGAGATTACAACAAAAAAAGCCACAAACCTTGGCGCCAGCCTCCAAACACGGAATGTAACTTTGTGTGACTTCCGGTTAGTCCTTCGGTCGCCATCTTTATTATGGCTCCATTGAATCAATCAATTTTATTTGCATTTCCATTTAACTCTAAATCCCTCCACCCCCCCCCCCCCCCCCCCCCTTTTGGGTTTCTTCACGGACCCAAATGAAAATTAAATTGTTGGCAGCCTTTTCAGTCCCATGCCAACACACCAACACACACACAAACACAAAGTTAAGATTAAGACCCCAACTGGCAAAAGGTATAATTTCTTGTCTTGTATTGAGGTCAATATTATGTCTTTACGCACTGTATACAATAGCTATTGCTCTTTCTAGCTTTGGAGAACACACCAGCTACGGTCTCATTTCATTTTATTTATTTTTTATCTATTGGTTCGTCGAGGAAGGCTTTTTGCCGAAACGTTTGTTGTTCTTGGACGTCTTGTCAGGCCTATACAAACCCTATTTTAGTCACATATATATTTATTTATGTCAAAGCCTGTTAGCAGTCTCCCCCACATTTTGTCTGTAAATAATAGTTCAGTGGGGTGGGAATGTTGCTAATGGTGTATTAGGTTTTGGCGATTACACAGAGAAAGAAAGGGAGTCAGAAAAAAAGGTTGGTTAATGGAGAAAGATCAACAAGGCTGATAGCCAGATGCCTAGTCGGTGCAGTCACACTTCTTGGAACGTATCACATAATTCTCCCCTCTCCCCCCACGCCTAAAATAAAAATATAAATGAGTGCATTCAAAGGGATAATCTTTAGTCCTAGTGGAATGGAAACGGAATAGAAATTTAAAAAAAAAAAAGAATTGATGTATATTTTTTTAAAATAAAAAAACATAATTTTATTTTTAAATAATGAATTTAAAAAAACAACTGAAATTGTTTTCTCCGATTTTTTTTTCCAAATGAATGTTCATTCTCTGTTGGGTTGAGCCGTTAGGCTCTTAAAACCCGGTTCAATTTTTCGCAGGCGAGCCTCAGCATTCGGGCATCGCCGTAGAGGTAGTCCTCTGCAGGTGTTGCAACTTCACCAAATAAAGCCCCGTCCAACTCGGGGCAACTCTCTAGCCCATGGGTCACCGTTTCCTCCGGGTAGCCACACAACCTACAGGCCAGTTCCCTTCTAGTGTCAAACTTGTATAGGTAGTTTCGTATGGGACAATGGTCAGTTCTCATTCTAGTTATGAGGGACTGACTACCACGATCAAGTTTCCACCAGGCATCGCTTTTGCTCGGTCGCGGCAGTTTCTGGTATACCTTTCTGGCCGTATTCCCATTCTTCCAGCCCTCAAGCCATTTCTCTCGGAAATGGTCTTTTAGCCACGACTTGACCCCCAGTTGGGTCAAGGGCTTATCGGGTTGGGGCTGGGCTGCGCCTGCCCTGGCCAGTGTGTCGACCCTGTCTGATTGGGCCGTGCCGCAGTGTCCAGCCATGTACTGTAGAACCACCTTGCCGCCACGTGCTAGGATGTCACCTACTGTATCCAGAATGGCACTTACTATCTTGGCCTCCAGAGAGCTTCGACTCAAGGTTTCGAGCGAAAACCGAGAGTCGGTGAAGACCACGACAGTCGGGAAATTCTTTCTCTTAGCTAGACGACGGCGTACTTCCTTCAAACCCTTGTGGATCGCGTCCAGTTCGGCTTCGTGACTACTGTTCGTGGATCCACACGGCCCCGACAGCTCTACGCTGTCCGGCCCTGGTTGGGGGTATTGAATTAGTACACCGTATCCACTTTTGCCATCTCTTAGACGTGAGCCGTCCGTGAAGACTTTTACCACGCTGTCTCCATAGGCCTCGATTGTGCGCAGAGTCTCGTCTCGCAGGAGCTCGACGGGACTGGCCCGTGTCACCGCGGTATTTGCCAGTGTCAGACGTATATCAGGCGGGTCAAGGCTTTCATGTGGTCCTCGAGCAGGGACCAGTTTCATTCGTTCCCTGAGCTTGGGTAGGGGGACTGAGTCTTCAAGTTCGTGGACCGCGTCCATAAAGGAGGGTCTCTTCAGTCTTGTCCTCTTAACCCAACGGTCTTGCAGTTGGTAGCAGGGTTCGTCATGCTCCAACCTACGGTATCGCTCCACCGTAGTCATGATTGCCTTTTCTCGCCTAATCGCCAGTGGTTCTACGTTTGACATTATTTCTACCGCGGCGGTGGGTGTGGTACGTAACGCCCCACATACGAACCGTAGAGCTTGGTTCTGTATTCGGTCCAAGCCCTCTAGAGCCGTGCGGCTCGCAAAGGCCTGGACCGGGAGGCTGTAATCAATAGCACTTCTCACGCTACCAAGATAGAGAGCTCTTAGTAGTCTTGCGTCCGCTCCCCAACTCGTGCTAGCCAGTTTCTTCACCAGGGACAATTTAGCTGTGGTTTTGGCGCATAATTCACGTACATGATTATGCATCTGGAGTTTTTGGTCCAGCTTTATACCCAAGTACGTTGGTGTCCGGTCCCAATTTAGCCTCTTACCGCAGATCTGAAGCACCACCTCGTGCTTCAGAGCGTTCCGTCCATTAGTGAAAATGGAGTGGACCGTTTTTTCCGTATTTACCTCAAGGCGCCATTGGCTGGCGTAATTTTCAATACGGTTCAGATCATGCTGCAGCCGGTTCTGCAGTGTTGCAACGTCCTTTCCCGAACTCCATATAACCAGATCGTCAGCAAACATGGCATTCTGGGACTCGAGTATGCCTTGTAGATCGTGGACGTAGGCTAAGAACAATGTACAGCTAAGCGCTGAGCCCTGCGGGAGCCCGTCTTCCAGTCGTGCCTCACTGGATAGCGCTTCTCCAAGCCGTGTCTTGATCGTTCTGTCCGTGAGGAACGATTTAACCCAGCCGTACATTTTAGCAGTGACACCTAACTGCTGTAATTTGTATAGGAGCCCTCCACGCCACACCTTATCGTATGCTTGCTTTAGATCGAAGAACACCGCAACTGTGTGGTTCTTCATCTGGAGTTCGTTTGTCATGGTCTGAATTAAGCGTAGTGCTTGGTCCATCGGGTTGCGTCCCTTGCGGAACCCACCCTGAGCCTTCGGAATGCTTTTGGTTTTCTCGAGGTACCAATAAAGCCGTGCGTTCACTAACCGTTCTGCTACCTTTCCCACACACGACGTGAGGGAAATGGGCCGGTAGCTGGACGGGTGTTCGCCGGGCTTCCCTTCCTTACGTATTGGGGTAATTATGGCCTTTTTCCACAGCTTCGGCAGTGTGCCTGTAGTCCAGGTTCGATTGATAAAACTCAATAGTTTTATTCGGCCTGTCGTGCCCAGATGCTTGAGCATTTCATTGTGAACCTTGTCTGGCCCTGGTGCTTTACCAGTTTCGCATTTGTTGAGTGCGGTTTGCAACTCTGTCA
>MUZC01004714.1:385274-399731 GCA_002072015.1 Radix auricularia | reverse complement strand
GGGGGAGGGCTAAATTTTTGTAACGAAGTGTGACTAGGGGGGGGGGGATGGATTAATAATCGGCCAAACTCACGTGACGTCAATTATGGACTGCCCCTAACTGATAATGATATACAGGTTTAATTTTCAATTAAATTTGATTTAAAGTATAACATAAGTGCCGCAAAAAGTCTTAGAAGTTAATAAGACTCACATAATATCATTGTAGTAGCTAAAATATAAAATATATTAAAGCATTTAATAGATAAAAAACGTAAATTCTCATAAGAAAATTTAATTTTGCTGTGAAATAATATACGTGTAAAAACTGCAGCGACCGTCATAATAGCAACTTCTAAATAGCGACTGTATCAAAACAGCGAGCGTCATAATAGCGACTTCACCGCAAAGCTATTCTTGTCCAACCGTTCACCTAACACAGTGGTTCTAAACTTTTTTTCAGTGTATATGACTTTTTAGTGGTAAATTAAACATTGGAAATAACTATTTCATTGAAAATTTCATACCGTTTTTAATTTTAAATAGATAATTATATTAAAATACATTCTTTTTATTTTTAAATTAGAAGAAAAAAAAATGTACGAGGGTAAAAACGAGGGTCGAAACATCCGAGGATCAAAATGTCCTGTAGTCGAACTGTCTCTAGCTTAAGAACGCAGCCACACGCCACCTCTGCCCCTACCACAGCAATCCCCCTCAATTAATCGATTGCATCTATGTTAGCTAATATCTATCGAGCTTTCTGCAAAATTTAATTTGACTGAAGTAATAGCAGTTATATTTTTTATTTTTTACATTATTTTTTTTTTAAATGCGTCCCGAAAATGTGTATACACGCTTTAAAATACCAACATTTATTTAAACACAACTCCAGATGGTTTTATATAACTTTGCATTGTCCCTTCTCTACAAAAATCCTACATGGCTTATTCATCCTTTTCTTGATTTTATAATCTTCATTGTAGGCAGGGTACAGTAAGTTTTTCAAACATTATCACAAGCAAAAGAAAAAAAATTTGCGATTTTGATACAGTCGCTGTTATGACGTCGCTGTTTTGATACAATCGCCATTTTGAGGTCGCTGTTTTGACAGTCGCTATTCTGCCCGGATGCGCTCGGCAACCATGAAAATCACTATTATCGAAATGTGTTGGTCTCTCTAGCGTGAAGACATTGTTCGTGAAGGAAATAATTCTGTTGCATTTTCTATACGAGACAAATGGCATTTCGGGCATTGAGTTGATGTCACTTGGTATAAGATTTGTCAAAGAACAAAATGGAAAAAAGATGGTCACAGAAGAATTCCTGAGATATATTCCAATTGTCTATAGAACAGCTAAAGGTTTAGCCAACACCATGATTAAAATTCATTAGAATTTGGATTAGATATCACAAAGCTTGTTGGTTAAGGATACTGCTGTTGTTATTAAATGGAAGGTGAAGAAGGAGGAATCCAAGCAATAATTAGAAAAAAAATACCCAAAGCAGCATTTGTACATTGCAGTTAACATAAACTTAATCTTGTCGTGAACGATTTAAATGTGAATGCTTTATGAAACACAATAGGAACAATTAAATCAATTAAAGTGTTTTCTGCTAAAGTAATCAGAGAAAATAAGTAAATCAAAATTTTCGTTTGCTATGTGAAACTACATGGACACATAAATATAAATGCTGGCGTATTTTTGCTAAAAATGTGACAGAAATTTTATTTACAACAATCAGTAATGTAATCAGTTATAATTGCAGATATAATTCTTTTGTGTGTTTGAAATGTGTACATTGTATTAAATTAAATGTTATTAACTTGCAGGGAATTTAGTTCAGTTTTATTGTAAAAAATTTATGACATTTTTCTCAAATGTAGTGGGGGGGGGGGGGCAAATGCCCCCCTTGCCCATGATTGTAGCCATAGAACATCGCATATGTCTCACAAACATAACCAACAGCATAGAAATAGCTATAGAGCCTCGCATATGTCTCAAAGCAACATAAGTTACACGAGGCAGGAGGTATTAGTGTTTGCTTTACAATTCAATTTCTTCCTCTACTTTTACTTAAGTTCTGTGGGGCTATTTTGATGATTGATTTTGAGTAGTAAATGGGCCAATGAATCACAGATAAATCTGATACTGTCAACAGATACTTCCCTGGGAAGGTAAAGAAAACCATAATTACCAAATGCCATCAAAGTTATTTCTGATTGAGCCTATATTATTCTTGAATTATTGTGTGGAAATCAGCATGAAAGTTTGTGATTTATCCAAAAAAGCCTTAAGTCAAACTTCTTTAAAGGTGGATGAGGCAAAATTCAATAAATTAACTTTAAAAGTCCAGCTACTGAAATCAGATGCTTACTTTAAGTCCAGGTACTGAGATCAAATGCTTACTTTAAGTCCAGGTACTGAGATCAGATGCTTACTTTAAGTCCAGGTTTCTGAGATCAGATGCTTACTTTAAGTCCAGCTACTGAAATCAGATGCTTACTTTAAGTCCAGCTACTGAAATCAGATGCTTACTTTAAGTCCAGGTACTGAAATCAGATGCTTACTTTAAGTCCAGGTACTGAAATCAGATGCTTACTTTAAGTCCAGGTACTGAGATCAAATGCTTACTTTAAGTCCAGCTACTGAGATCAGATCCTTACTTTAAGTCCAGCTACTGAAATCAAATGCTTACTTTAAGTCCAGCTACTGAAATCAGATGCTTACTTTAATTAAGTCCAGCTACTGAAATCAAATGCTTACTTTAAGTCCAGCTACTGAAATCAGATGCTTACTTTAAGTCCAGCTACTGAAATCAAGTGCTTACTTTAAGTCCAGCTACTGAAATCAGATGCTTACTTTAAGTCCAGCTACTGAGATCAGATGCTTACTGTAAGTCCAGCTACTGAAATCAGATGCTTACTTTAAGTCCAGCTACTGAAATCAGATGCTTACTGTAAGTCCAGGTACTGAGATCAGATGCTTACTTTAATTCCAGGTTGAGAATTCAAATGCTTACTTTAATTCCAGGTACTGAAATCAAATGCTTACTTTAATTCCAGGTACTGAAATCAAATGCTTACTTTAATTCCAGGTACTGAAATTAGATACTAACTTTAAGTCCAGCCACTGAAATCTATGCTTACATGGTAGCGTGGAAAGTGGCAAAACATCATTTCAATCAATTTATCAATGGTAATAAGAGTAACATGAAAATAGCCAACATACAAAACTGGGAAAACCTGGCTGACTATAGGACCACCTGGTGGGCTATAGTGAAAGAAGGATCACTAAGAGCAGAGGAGCAAACTAGGGAAGAAGCAGTTGGGAAAAGAGCGAGGAGAAAGGCCAGGCAACACTACACCACTCATGTGTGCAACATGCTGAAGAGACTGCCACTCAAGGATTGGTCTCATCAGCCACACGAAGAGCTGCAAAAAATAAAGATAAATCTATCGTCTTTCATGGACGGACAGATGCCATACTTGTAACTGTTAATAAGTTTATGTCTTCATCTTTTAAAAAAAAGATCTATCTAATTTTAATATTTCAAATTTTCCTTCATTTATTCTTCTGTCATAATGCTAATCTACTTTTAAAATATAGACATTTTTGGTAAGCTATAATTTAATCCAAATTTGCATATATGGTTCGAAAGACCTAACACTGAATGAAATTTGCTCAGAGGTATGAGTCAGAATTTTTAATGAATTGGTAAATGGTAAAATTATTCATTTTCACCACTTAATTCAATTATTTGGAATAAAATTTCCATATAAATAATTTATAAGCTTTATAGAATCACTTGAGCAATATCAAATACAACAAAAGAATGCACTCCAGCACTTGCAGTTACAGTTAAATTAAAATAAGGTTTGATAATAGTTTAGGATCATGTGAAACAATGAATGTCAAACTTGGTAGAAGGCATTTTTAGAAAGTAATATTGAGTTTATTTTACGTATTATTTAAACGTATCAGTTACTGTGTAAATGAGTGTATCCAGGTCAAACCTTTTACCCATTTATATGTTGTAATGCCCTTTAAAAATATCCATGGGTTTTAAACTAATAATACCCATCCATTTTTTTTATTTGGCGTGGTGTTAAGATACACATTTTTGAAAAAAAGTTTAGAGTATATCTTTGCAGTTCTTAATTTATTAGTCTTGAGAAGATTTTTAAATAAAATATGTTCCTTATATTCCCTACAACACTCACTGCTATAAAATATTCAAGATTGAGTCCTACAGCCAGCTGATACACTAGTAAAAGTTTAATGGTAAAATCCAGTTAATAATTATTTTAATTTTAATGAAAGGAATTTTTTTTAAATTATGAAGCCATTCATTATCTTAAGAATAAATAAAATGGGTTCCTGCCAGAAGTTTTATTTAATTTTAAAAGATGAAAAGTCACAAATTATCTTTTCTTATTCTTCTTTAAAAGCGTGACAATTTGTATCAGTAATTTAATAATGGTTTTCGACTAAAACTGTTATTACCAGATTCAATTAGGTTATAAATGTTATGGAATTATCTAATTATTATTATTAATTTATTCTTTTGTTCAAGAAACAAAATTTTAATTTTGTATTTCATTTATTTTATTTTTTATTTAATTTGTACATGTATAAAGTCCAGTACCAGCCTATGACTGGACTCACAGCGCTTTACAAACATTTACAACAACTTCAAAAAAGACATTGCACTCTTAGTATTCCTAGGCATACACAATATTATGTACAAATGTCTAGACATGGACTTACAGTTCCATCATAGACTTGTAGTCAGGTTGAGCGAGTTCAACGCACCTCACAGCCTGTACGTCCAAACAGGTCTCCTGTACGTCGAAACAGGTCTCCTGTACGTCCAAACAGGTCTCCTGTACGTCCAAACAGCTCTCCTGTACGTCCAAACAGGTCTCCTGTACGTCCAAACAGCTCTCCTGTACATCCAAACAGGTCTCCTGTACGTCCAAACAGCTCTCCTGTACGTCCAAACAGGTCTCCTGTACGTCCAAACAGGTCTCCTGTACGTCCAAACAGGTCTCCTGTACGTCCAAACAGGTCTCCTGTACGTCGAAACAGCTCTCCTGTACGTCCAAACAGCTCTCCTGTACGTCCAAACAGGTCTCCTGTACAAAAAGAATGTCTCTATCATAGTCACAGTGTTACTCTGGTCATCTTAGTCAAGAGACTGAGCGTCGATGTCTGCTTCTACTTTCCTCACCCCCACGACAGGTACGCCCCTGGCAAGGTCTCATCAATTAGCAGTTCTTCAAGGCCACACACACCAGGTCAGGGATTATAAGTTATGTGCACCAACTTGGCAGTCATGAATCATAAACAGTAGATGATAGCATGTGTGTAACAACACAGATCGCCTACCTTTGTGTTCCTGGGTCAAGCTACTAGCCGTGTCTTCAGTCTAAAGAGACAAAGAGCTCAGCTCCACCAAATCAGCTGTCGATGGCAGACATCCAGGCAAAGAAACAACAATAAGACAATAAATCTAACACATTCAGAACATCTTTCAATCAGGAGTTCAAGGCCATACGTGCCTGTTTGCTGTAGCCTTGTTCTCATTCTTTCAGCTGTGTATTCAAAAGGCCTTCATAATGACTCTTGTAAGCTTTAGACACTTTTTAAATAAAAAGCCCACAAACATGAATGTTATTGGCTAGTACTAAATTACAGAAAAATCAAGCATAAAAAGTAATTAAAAAATTTTTATACATCAGTTTTTGGATTAGATGATGAATTCAACAAAAATTTCAAAGTGCACAAACACTCTTGGGCACAAATATTTTCTTGAACTATGCACCAATATTTTTTAAAATTCCAATAATGTCCTCAATTTTAATATACAGTCTATTCATCTGTCTCATTATCAAGTATTTAAATTGTAAACATTCTTTATTATCTGAGCTTGATTTGAAACAAACACAAAACAGTAAATCGGAATTGAAATAAATTATCAGGATTTTATTATTTTTACTTTTTGTTTTGGTAGAAATTTTTTGAACTATTTTAAAAGATTCTGGCCTGTAAAGAAAAAGGCAGACCCAGCTCATTGAGGTCTGCCTCACTCCATCTGTTTCCTATATGTTCACACACAACTTCCCAGGCCAGTTCTAGCAAGTTCCCCACAGCCACCCTCAATGACAGAATCCTTTTGGTGCGCACCCATTCGTGCCTGTAGTTTGTCACACCACCAAAAATGTAGATGCAACCCTTTAACTGAAAAAGAACAGAATATCATAGTCATAGTATGGCACTAATTAATTGTAAAGCATTTACTTCCCTTTCACAATAATGATCAGTAAACTATACAGGAAATGGTTCCTACTAGTCAAACACTCAATTGTTTTCTATTCTGATATGAAAAAATCAAATAGAATTTATTAACTCTTAATGCGCCATAAGTTTTTCGGAAAACTTCCACCTCAGTCCCGTAAGAATTTCCCAAATTGCTATGAACTGGTTATGAAATTTTAAAAATTGCTAAAAAATGTATTTATAATATTATTGTCATACCGACGTCATCTTTTAAGATAAGAATTGCTACGTATCCAAAAGACCGTCGGGAGTTTAAAACTATTTTTACCTGTAGTTAAGTACTATTATTTTTACAAAAAAGTATAGCAAAATCACATCTTAAAAAAAAAATTTAAAAACTACTACGAAACTTTGCAAACACAGCGTGAACAGGCATGAGGGCAATCGCAGCAGTTTCCGGAAGTGGAATACATCTTTTTTCGTGTACTGAAGAGGTTTTATTTTCTGCGCTATGGCAATAGAGGCTTGGCGCGCATTATTGTGCTTTAACACATTAAGAGTTAATGCAGGTCATGGCTATATAAAAAATTTTAACGATAATTGACAAACATATTTGTCCAACAACAAAGTAACCATGACAACCATGACACGCTAAGAGGATAATTTCATGTCAACAAACAGGACTAACCGGTGAAAAATCTGCAGAGTGAAAGTATAAAGGCACAGTCAATGTGGCAGAGTATTTTGTCCATGTCGCCTTGACCAGTGAGAACTTCCAGATTTCATTGAACAGCGTCGTTTCATTTGTAGTGGAGGTGCCACTGACTCCACCCACCATGAAAACATCTGCAGAGAAAAGTTGTCATGTTATTTATTTGTACCCAAATAAAACCATATCCCATGTTGGGATAGTTGAAATACTTTTAATAATGATAGTAATGATTTGATCATATATTTAGCGCAGTACCCCAAAAGGCAACTAACTAGGCTCACAGAGCTTTATATAAAAATAGTAACACACATAATTATCAATTCTTGCAATGTAAAACACTCATATCCTAAATACAACATATAATGATGTTATGGTGCGTATAAACATCGTTAATAATTCATGTTTTTGAAAATCTGAATAATTTGCAAACCAAGACTTTAAGAAATTGGAAAAGAAAATTTAAAAATGGATTGAGTGAAATTCAATGATTTTCATTTAAAATACTCCGGAGCATATTTAAACTTGGGTTTGGTCAAGTTCTTCGTTTATAAGAAATAAAAACTTAGGCTGTAAAAGAGACCTAATAAACATAGGCCCTTAACTATAAAAAAATAAATGTTTTACTGACCATCTTTGTAATGACAGCAACTATGGCACTTGCGAGGTTTAGGGTGTCCTGTGGAATAATGGTATATTTACCATCAGGAAGAACTCTATCACTTTATCAATAGTAAACAATAACGGTATATCTACCATCAGGGAGAACTCAATCACTTTATCAATAGTAAACAATAACAATAATGGTATATCTATCATCAGGGAGAACTCTATCACTTTATCAATAGTAAACAATAACAATAATGGTATATCTACCATCAGGGAGAACTCAATCACTTTATCAATAGTAAACAATAACAATAATGGTATATCTACCATCAGGGAGAACTCTATCACTTTATCAATAGAAAATAAAAAGAATTCACTCTGGCCATACTAGGGACTAGGGATATTAAAATAGAACATGTGAGAGCAACACACAAAAAAGTGTTGAAAGTCAACTTTCATATTTTGTTTCCAATGACTGACAGAGACCACATTCTGTACATTATAGCCAAAATGGTGTTTATGATCAATCTAATTAGTAACAAAAATAACATTATAACTATTCTTTTGCTTGTTGTGTTTTCTATTTTCCATGGAAACAGTACAGGAGTACTTTAATTAAAATAGTTTCTCAATTTACAAAATAAATTTTTTATATTTTATAGTCTATTACCCCTTTGCTGGGCATGGCGGCCAAAACCATCATATCCCTTAAACAGGCAAAACGTCTGAAAACAGCTGGTACTAATATTAGTTATAATCTCACTTTTTTTAAAAATCCTGAGACTTCCAGGACATGATTTAATGTTTATTCTGTCGTAGAAATATTCTACTACATTTCCATACGTGTTCTCTTTGATGTGTTTTTTTTTGTGAGTGTTCAAAAGTGATAGTTTGGATTTTTCAAGTAATGAAGGGGAATTTACAGGCTTATGAGAGAGGGGGACTTTGAGTTGGATGAAAAGATCGGTAGTGACTTTAGTGTTAGTATTGTGCATACTAGCGATTTATCAGACAGACGAGATACTTGTGCTTGTAAATACTGTAAACAGTGTTTGTTTGGACTTCTTAAAAACGTTTTTTTGAACTTTTTTGTGGGGAAAAACATAGGTTAATAAAAAAAATAAGATGTCAAAAGAATATAAAGGTAAATAATCAAAATGGAATTAATTTCTGTTTATTTTGCACTTTATTTCATGTAAATATTCGCATTGTACCAAAGATATAGTGTTTTTACTGACAGACCTCTAAATATCTCTAAAATTGAAAAAAAAAAATCTTGCCTTTTTGGAGGATGAAAAATGGTAAAAAAATTATCCCAGTTAGGGAAGGGTTAATGAATAAAAAATCATTGTTTTACTATTTACTTCTCTAAATTTTCAGTCGAATGGCAGATCATTTTGGCCACAAAGCTTACTATATCCTTAAAGTAGATAATTTCTGATCTAATTAGTCTTTGTGAATATATAATCTATGCAAAAATCTCAGGAAATAATTTATGATCTTATTTGTGTTTGTGAATATCTAATATTAACAAATTTTTCTTGTTTATTCTGTTATTACTCACCATGTAATGGATCTGGAAATGTCTTGAGTGTACCCCACTGACAAGATTTTATATTGAAAGTATGAATCTGTGACACAAAGACAATGTCCTTAACAGAAATAAATCCATGCTTTCATGTTATACACATACATCAATTAAGACTGCTAAATAAGTTTTCTCAGTTGAAAAAGATGAAGAAGACAATTTAAACATTGAAATAAGCTATCAGAATACGTATTATGGTATTACATTGACTAGTGAAAAGGCATCCCTATCTGTGCCACCTCCAAATACATACAGCTTTTCCCCATCAAATGCAGTTTCATGTCGATATCTGGAAGTTCAATAATAGAATATCATTAACTATATGTTTTGTTATAATTTTTTGTGTGTTTTTGTCTTAGTTAACTATTTAGGCTAAAACTAATTTAATAAGTTATATCAAAAACTGTAAAAATTTTAACCATGTTGGGTACTCTTACAAATTTAGAAGTAAAAAAGAAAAAACTTTTAAAGAATTTTCCACCTTCCCACTGGCTGTCGAGGGTCTGAATCAGAACTCAGTTTTGTCCACCGCCCCATGGGTCCCCTCAAATCCAAGTGAAAAACTTCTGAGTTGTAGATGTACCCTGATGTCCCACCCACTATGTACACGTCTGGGAAACTCATTGTCATCGTCTGAAACATCAAGTTATAAAAGGGTTAAGCTTTGCTGGTACAGATAATTGTTACAGGAATGGAAGTTTGCCCGGAACTAGTTGAGTGATGACTGAATAAAATATATTAAATTAAATAATACCGTGTTACATAAAAGATATAAGTAAAACAATTTATAAGATTGGTTATAGCAGTGCATGCTAAATCATCAATAAAACACAAAAATAATTTAAAAAACATCTGAACAGCTCCGAGAATAGATAACAATTAAGTTTATTATTGTTGATTGAAACAGTTGGAATGTATACAAAAAAATATTCTCTTTAATATTTCAACATCATATTTTTAAAGAATATTTACATGTATTTGGGTTATGAATGTGGAATATTTTTGTTTTAAGACACTCACGTCTGGTGAAGGGGCATTCACTTACATGGCCATATCTTTCCTCTGGTAAATCTCCAGTTACTGGAATGAGGTGCCACCGGATACTGTTGCGAATTATCGCCACTTGGTCTCCCCGCACAGCATGAGCATCACAGTCACAATGGCCACTGTTCTCGGCATGACATGGTGCGGTGAGATCATATCTATACAGAGCACTACTTGGAGTCTCGCCAAAAGGTATAGAGGTTCCACCAAATAAAAATAGCCACCTTCCAACTTTTGCAACTATTAAAAAAAAAAGTATCTCACAGAACAGTGTTTGAAAGGTTTCATATTTCTTTTCATACTTTTTAAAAAGTCCACATAATGAGAGTTAAATTAAATATTTGGGTTCAGATTTCTATTACTTAAATAAATATTCTTCTATTCTAGTCCTTCAATGCTATTTTTAAAAGCCAAAAAGTACTATGAAAGAAATTTGTAAATAAAAAAAATTTGGGACATTTCTGTCTTTAATAACAAGAAAGCAAATCAACGTTAACAGTGTCTTTAAAATTTCTGTTAATCTTCCATCTCTCCTTATGACCAGTACTTTGTTTACTTATTTGAATATCTATGAATCTCATGTATAAATTTAAGTGGGTTTCAAAATGCTTACAGCATATAAAAATAAACCTTATTATATGTCACTGTTTAAATGCCTATAAAGAAAAGTATGCAGAGCAACTTACTTTTGAAGCCTTGACTTACTTGTGTGGGAGGCTATTGTTGGAGGAACACTGTAGAAGTCATCCAAAAGCTGCCACTTTCTTGTGCTTAAGTTAAACCTCCATAACTATTTTTGACAAACACAAAATATGTTTTTTATCAATTTAAATGCAGCGATAATTTACACATATCACTGATTAAGAGAACAAGCCATTTCAAGCATCATTGTTTTCACTTGAGATAGTATTTTCTACACAGAATTTTCACACAAAATATTATAAGAGGAAGAAATATTTGCCTGCTTGTACTCGTCAATTTATTCTTTAATTATTTATTACAAATTTTAACATCATCTAGTCAAAACATCCTTGGACTACAACGACAGTGAAAATTCAAATTTGTTTAGTTAAAGTTTTATTGATTACTGACCTCTTTAAAAAGTGGATGTCCCCTGACATTAACTGGGGCAGTGTAACCCCCAAGGACTGGATTAAAGCCACCCAGTGCATACAAACTATCTTCAGTTACAATGATGCGATGACCACTTCGTCCAGTAGGACAGCAAGTGCATTTTGGTTCTGAAGTTTAAAATTATTTCTCAGGATCTAAAACACATCTCAGTTTGTATGTTCAGAGAATAATAGTGTGAATATTGTGAACCTGTAACTCAACTAAATTAATACATTTAGTACTGCAGGAAATTTGTACACAATGATTCAAAAGTATTTTCACTTTTCAGCATAAGATAAAAATGAGATCTCAACTTTCATTCAAGCCATTATGATTTTTTAAGTGTTAAAACTGTTGTGATATTAAAATTTGTTAAAGCAATAACTTACCAAAGTCAAAATCATCCTTGTGAAAATCATTTAAATGAGTGACTGGATGAATTGTTTTTATCATGATAGCTACTATGTGTAGCTCTGCAGGTCAGTAGCATTTGTACGACTCTTTTAAACAGGAAGCGTTTTTCATGAATAAAAAACTGTGACATGAAAAATTAGTTCAATGTTTTTCCTTTCAAATATATTTAGACATTTAATCACGTGGCAAAAAAAATGTTTCAGAAATGAGTTCAATTAAATTACTAATTATTCTTAATATTCTTAAAGAAATAGTTAAAACAAACCTTGCATATTAATATGCAAGGGTTGTTTAGGTCTGTTGGCAAGTGATGAATCATTCACAGGCCACGGCTACAGGAGTTCCACGCATTACCTAGCCACCTTTGTTTCCCTAACTAATGTACCCATTTGCAGCTGGGTGGACTCATGACAATCGGAATCCCAGCCGTTCGCGCATGCCACTCTGTACCTTGTAATTGTACTTGCAGGTTTATCATTAAGATATAGTATGCTTATTTTAATTATAAAGTGTCTTCATACACAGCGGCGGTACACCCAGCTAAACCATCGTCTTTGGCCTGCCTATAACGTTGTGGTATACCTAGCTAAACAATTGGCGTTGGCCTAGGTACACTGCGGCTTAAAAAATGAGCAGATTTCACTATATTTAGGCTAAAAGTGTGTAATACTAAATAGTAGTCTTCAAATAATCGATTTATGTATGCAATTTTCATGGTTACTGAATGTTTAAGATAACACTGTCAGAAAACTTGATTGGTCTCCATTTAAGAATAATTAGTTATAACTTTTAAAAAATCAACATTTTTCATGATAAAGAGCAGTGCATTAGCGGTTACGTTGGTGGTGTCAGGCTTGAATCTCTGTAATGGAAGTTATTTTTTTAACCACAATGAGGGGCTCGCAAAAAGTGTTTTATAATGCAAATCCAAGTATCCATGAAGCATTCCCGCTCCCCCCCCTAAGTCTGTCTTATCTGTTGTGTTACAGATGCTCCTTCTATTTCTAAACAGTCTTATGCTTATACATGCTTTAATATTTAATGGATTTATGTTAAGTATCTAATTTTTTTAGAGTTTTAAATTTTTAAAAATTGATTGCAAGTTGGTTTTGTAGATGTTTAGGCGACCCTTTCCATACCCAAATTCCAGATGAGAACGAGAATTGTTATATGTTTCTTTTTGCAAGCGTAAAGTTGTTTCTATCACCATCGCTATGAGTCTAACAAAAGTATTAGATTATCTGTATGTTTTATTGACTAGCTAACTTTTTTTAAAGTTGAGAACGCATTGTTTTTCACCGACCCTTCCCCCATTATAATAATATAGGTAAATACCCCCACACCAAAAGAAAAGTTAATTTTTATTTTAAAAAATGTGTATTCATTTAAAGAGATTAATAATTACATAAGGGCGAAGAAAGTTATTTTATTTTCAAGGGGGGGAGGGGGGAACAGCCCTGTGACATCACATTAAGTTTTTATGATGACATGTGACGAGGGTCTCTCAAAGACCATATTGCAAGGCACAGTCCAGGGAAGAAGAAAAAGAGGCAGACCAAGGAAGAGATGGGAGGACGATATCAAAGAGTGGACCTGCCTGTCATTTAGCGACTCCCAGAAGGCAGCACAGGACCGTGACACATGGCATGAGATAGTGTGCAGTTCAAAATGGTGCCCCAACAACCCAATGATGGGTTAAGGGACAGTTCGGTTCAGTGATGAGGGGGTAAAAAAATCGACAAAAATCGCATGACGTTATTTATGGACGACCCCTAACACATTTTTTCACTGGATTGATAAATAAGATAGCCTACACACACAGGTTATAATTTGTACAGGTAGACTATAGTATTTAATTTTTACTTTAAAATGTATTTATTTAAATGATACTTGATATTTATGTTGGTTTCCAAATCTCATACTTACAAAAGCCTGAAAGAAGAAATAATGTAGTTCCTCGATGCCGTTAAATGAAGAAAGATAGGGGGCGGCAGATATGAAGTGTCAAAGATTGTAGAGTATCAATTTGTAGAACAATAAATTTTGCATTGAAAGGAAATTTTATAATCCCTTTTTAAATTTAAATAGTTTTGAAATTTGAGTATTAACAAGCAATGCCAGACCAGAGTGATGACAGTGGTGAAAGTTCAAGGGGCTGTCCATAATTTACGTTTAATGCCCCAAAGCATGGTAACGCGCGCCTCGTCCGTAATGCCAAAGCACGGTAATGCGTGCCTCCATAGATCTCTCTTTAGTCTTTAGAAACGAAGAAAGTAAATACTCTCCAGTGCATGAAAGATGACATATTCGACTTCCAGCAATGGCGGCCGCTTCCCTTGCTAGTTTTACTGCTCAATTCGTGAAGTTTTTTGTCGTTTTTACAGGGTTTTTTGAAGATGCGGAGCACCGGTTTATAGTTTAAGTTTAGTATTAAAGTTTAAGTATTAGTAATTGAAATGCAGCAAATTGTTTACGACATGTCGTAACAGTAGACGATCCGGGGGGGGATGTTGCTAGCATTACGACATGTCGTAGCACCAGCAACATCCCGCAGGGTTGTCAACCGTTACTTTGTCGTAGCTGCAGACAATGCTGCTTTAAATTTAAGGATGTGGCTAGCGCTACGACAATTTTGTCGTAGCGGCAGAAAACCCGGTCGGATGTTGCTAGCGTTACGACATGTCGTAGCGCTAGTCAGGAAACTAGTGCTACGACAT
>MUZC01004714.1:365689-377927 GCA_002072015.1 Radix auricularia | reverse complement strand
TTAATCATATTCGTTATTAAATTGAACGTAAGTATGAAAGTTTTTTTTATTTTTTTTAAATATTAAAATTTTAATGGTTATGAGACACTAATGACATATAAGGGGCCGTCCATTAAGTACGTCACGCTATTTTTGACAATTTTGAACTCCCCCCTCCCCCTGTCGCAAACTGTCACAAAACTCGTCACACTTTCGTATCAAAATATATGTTTTATTAACAAAATAATTAAAATTTAACATAAAACACCGCGACGTCACACATGGTCGGACACCCACTCCCCCCCTGTCACAAACTGTCACACTTTCTTACACCCCCCCCCCCTTTCTGGAGCGTGACGTACTTTATGGACGGACCGGACCCTAAGAGAAACTGTATAGTTAAGAATGCGTTTAAAAATTAATAAACAGTGTAATTTTTATTTTAAAGATAACGTGTCTGTTAAGTTAACAAGACAATAAAATCATAGTTTCTACTGCCTTTCCTTGCAAATTAACAAAATTAAAATAAAGATTTTAAAAACTCGTGGAGAATCTAAAGCTCGATGGATCTGAAAGCTCATCATCATCTGTGGCTCTACAGCCCATGTAGGGCCCTGGCCTGCTCCACCACATCCTTCCATTCAGATCGATTGATGGCTTTCTTTCTCCATGCTCGAACCCCCAGCTGGCGTAGGTCCATATCCACATCATCGATCCATCTCAGTCTTGGGCGACCAGTGGGTCGTCTGCCTCCTGGTTTTTGCCTGTAAATGATTTTTGCTGCTCTATATTCTGGCATCCTTTCAACATGCCCTGCCCAGCGTAGTCTTCATTTTTTAAAGCTGGGTTTAAAAATCAAATCGTTTATTTTCTCCAATAAACTTCGTGTATGAACGACAAAAACTGCTTTCATGTGCATAAAGGTAAAAATAAAGCTAGATTAGGACAAGAAACACACAGAAATATGTAATATAGAAAACGCCATCATAGCTAGCAAGTTGACAACAGAAAAGATCGGCATTGGGGGCTGTAACTGGTCACAAGAGATAGAAAAGTTTGACAATAGATCCAGAGGAGGTTGTCAATAGAGCCAGAGGAGGTTGTCAATAGCGCCAGAGGAGGTTGTCAATAGAGCCAGAGGAGGTTTCATCAAAGCCAGAGGAGGTTGTCAATAGAGCCAGAGGAGGTTGTCAATAGAGCCAGAGGAGGTTGTCAATAGAGCCAGAGGAGGTTGTCAATAGAGCCAGAGAAGGTTGTCAATAGAGCCAGAGGAGGTTGTCAATAGAGCCAGAGGAGGTTTCATCAAAGCCAGAGGAGGTTGTCCATAGAGCCAGAGGAGGTTTCATCAAAGCCAGAGGAGGTTGTCAATAGAGCCAGAGGAGGTTTCATCAAAGCCATAGGAGGTTGTCAATAGAGCCAGAGGATGTGACCTTCCAGACTTGGATACTTGTTGAAAGTCCATAGATGACGTCTATACTGAATGGAAGTCCATTTGAAGGTCTCCAATGGCTAAAACCTCGAGATCGACACATAGTTACAACAATTACCCAATTATCAACATCAAATGGCAAGAAAAAGTTTCATAAGCCACAGTACTGTCAGGGCTGGACTCCCAAGTATTTACAAAAGTCTGATGCGATCACAACTATGCTGGGCGGGGCACGTCGTGCGCTTGTCAGACCATATAGTGTGATTACCAGTGAAGCACACAGACAACAGACTTCCAAGACCAGACAGGCCAGGAAAAATCGTGTTCGTGACCCTCCCGGTGGCATCCCAAACATTACATGTCCGACATGACAAAATAGAATTAATTAACTTCAAATAGAATTAATAAATGCTGGTTCAATTTTAAATTAAAAAAGTATTGCAAACTAAAGGATAATTTATTTAAGAAATTTAAGGCTACCAATTTAGAAAGGATACACAAAAAATACTTAAAAATTAAACACCTGACACACAAACTTAGCCGTAACCTCCAAAATAATTATATAAACAATGTGATAACTAAAGATAACAATAAAAACTTATGGTCCTTTATCAAATCTAAAAAAATGGAGCCTTCAGGTATAGCCACACTAAAAGGCTCAAATAATAAAACCTATAATGATAATGAAACTAAAGCTAATATCCTTAACAAATATTTTGCATCATCATTTTCTGCCTCAGGCGACAAGGAAATTTCAATAAATTTAAATAAATTGGAAGAAATAGGTAACGTAACTGTAGATGAGATAGGTATACATTCACTCCTAAAAAACTTAAAAATAAACAAAGCTACTGGCCCAGATGAATTACCTGCCAGGTTATTAAAAGAATTAAGCAATGAACTGTCCCCAATCTTTGTAGTTCTTTTTCAAGCCTCTCTAAACCAAGTTAAAGTGCCCCAGGATTGAAAATTAGCCAATGTAACGCCACTCTTTAAGAAAGGTGACAAGTCCGACCCTGGTAATTACAGACCTGTATCACTTACTAGTATCACATGTAAATTACTGGAACACATAATATATAGCAGAATAGTTAACCACCTTGACAAATATAATGCCCTATGCCCACACCAACATGGCTTTAGAAAGAACAGATCATGTGAAACACAATTGATAGGCCTAATAGATGATCTATCAAAAAGCTTAGATAATAATGATCAAATAGATACAATATTACTAGACTTCTCAAAAGCATTCGACAAAGTTCACCACCTTAGTTTACTCAAAAAACTTAAATACTTTGGAATCTCAGGTCCCTTACATCACTGGATCCAAGATTTCCTATTGGGTAGGGAGCAAACTGTAATAATTAATGGATCTAAATCTACACCAATAAAGGTTAACTCAGGAGTTCCACAAGGAACTGTCCTAGGTCCCTTACTATTTTTAATTTATATAAATGACTTACCCAACAATATCTCAACAGGAACTAAAGTTAGGTTATTTGCTGATGATTGTATAATCTATAGAACAATCAAGTCAGAACAAGATAGCAAAATTTTACAAAAAGACTTAGATGAATTAATAAAATGGGAAACTAACTGGAGTATGTCCTTCCACCCAGAAAAATGTCAACTGCTAAGAGTAACAAAGAAAAAGAAACAAATAAATTCAAAATATTTCATTCATGGAAAAGAACTAACCCAAACTAAAGATGCGAAATACTTAGGAGTCATAATAAATGAGAAACTATCTTGGAATCCCCATGTCAATGAAGTTATTAAAAAATCAAACAAAACCTTAGGCTTTATAAAAAGAAACTTTTACAAATGTAACAAAGATATAAAACTAAAATGCTACCTCACCCTGGTGAGACCTATACTAGAATATGCATCTTCTGTATGGGACCCATCCACCAAAGAAAATATTGATAAGTTAGAACAAATCCAAAAAAGAGCTGCCATATTCATTACTGGAGAATATTCAAAACTGACAAGAGTAACACCGTTAGTTAAATCATTAAACCTTGAAACACTAGAGGATAGAAGAACCAAGAGTAAATTAGTAATTATACATAAGGCAATTAATTCTAATTTAGAAATACAACACAAAGATAACCTAATACAACCCTCAAATAGACATAAAGTTAAAAACACCTTTCTTATTCCATATGCAAGAACTAACACATACAAGTTTTCTTTCTTTCCGTCCGGTATTCGGGCGTGGAATGGGTTGCCTGAAGAAACCAGGAAAGCCACCACTTTATCATCTTTTAAAACTCTAGTAAGAATACAGGACTAAACACAAACCATAGAAATACGTAGGACGCAATAATCTTCTGTACAGAAGGAGCGTCTGTAACATATAAGATAAGACATTATTCGAGCAATAATAGATCTAAAGAACACACCAAGCTGCCAAAGAACACACCAAGCTGTCAAAGAACACACCAAGCTGCCAAAGAATACACCAAGCTGCCAAAGAACACACCAAGCTTCCAAACACACCAAGCTTCCAAACACACCAAGCTGCCAAACACACCAAGCTGCCAAACACACCAAGCTGCCAAAGAACACACCAAGCTGTCAAAGAACACACCAAGCTGCCAAAGAACACACCAAGCTGCCAAAGAACACACCAAGCCACCAAAGAACACACCAAGCCACCAAAGAACACACCAAGCTGCCAAAGAACACACCAAGCCACCAAAGAACACACCAAGCTGCCAAAGAACACACCAAGCCACCAAAGAACACACCAAGCCACCAAAGAATACACCAAGCTGCCAAAGCACATGGCTAATGTGATGAGAATGGTCGTCCTCGATCACGAAGGACAAACAACAACACTCGAAAATGCAACCGAAGGATTTAATAGTTTATTAATACTGTTTGAAATAACTTTGATGTAGAGAAAGTTTAGAATGCGAACAAGACCCATTTTCTTTCTTTCTTTTTTTTTTTTTTTTTTTTTGGTTGGGGTGGGGTGGTCGCTTCTTAATTTCGCATGCAGCTCCTAAGAAAAACCCAACTATGACCGTATCAGCTGCTTCCATTATTGCAGTGGTCTCCAAACTACGACCCGCGAGGCCTCCTCTCATCTGGCCCCCTGGAGACCTTTTAATCTCCAAGAAAAGATATTATTTTTTACCTGTAGTTTACCACAAAACTTAGTAGTTGAGGGCTAGAAGTCGGCTCCAAACCTGCTGCTTGACAGTTAATGCGGCCCTTCGATAGAAAAGTTTGGAGACCCCTGCATTATTGCATCATACGTCATCCTATAGGATTACCTTTCTTGGCCCTCAAGTTATTGCCCTATAAACAATACATTTTCCTACAGGCTTCGCAAGTTTTGATTAGCTGTCGGGTCCCTAAATTGGTACTTCCATCAACTAAAATGGATATAGTATCAACGCATCCCATATCCCAAAATCACACACGCACCCAAACACATTTACAAAAACACCCACAAACACATCAACAAACATCTACAAACACATCGCCGAATACATATTTACACAAATATCCACCTACATCACACCTGAAGCTTCCACTGCAGCTCCTCGCAATGACATCCCGGTTACCTACTTCGCTCCACCGATTTGAATGGATTCTAAAAGTAGAAACTTACCCAGTGAAGGTCTTTTATCACGTGGAAACCAGGTCATTTGTTTTATCGATCGATTGATTCCTGGGGCTGCCTCTACCTATATAGTGTCCCTGGTCCATTCCTCGATTCATGCAAACGTTTGAAGTACTGAGACCTTGGTTCTTGCGAGAAGACAATGATATAAATTATTTAAAAAATCGTGCTCTGAAATTCCCCGTGTGTTTCGAGAGTTACGTTGTTTAAAAACGGTAGTAGACTGCGACGTTTCGTTTGCTCAGTGTTGGAACATGTACCGTTTGAGTGTGTTAACGACTTCTACGGTGCTCTGATGATAACAGTTAAGAAGGTAAGAGCTTTAATTAAAGGATTAATTAACGTACAGAAAAAAAACACTCATAAAGTAAGTGGAGGATTCAGTTAGCGAATTATAGCGTAAGTAAAAAGAAAAAAAAGTGAATGAATGAGAGAATTAGTCGGTGAGTGAGTTTGTGAGTGAGTGGGAGAATGAGTAATTAAGCGAGTGGGTTGCAGATTGATGGAATGAATGATTGAGTTGTTAGATGGATGAGTGAGTTAAAGATCCAATAAGTTAGTGAGTGAGTTAGATGTTGAATGGCAGAGAAGGGAGGAATGAGTGAGTAATTCATTGAGTAAATGAGTGATTGTTGAGTTACAGAAAGAATGATAGGGTAAGTGGGTAAAGGAGTGAGTTAGTGATTGGGTGAGTAAAGGAATGAGTTAGTGATTGGGTGGGTAAAAGAATGAGTTAGTGATTGGGTGAGTAAAAGAATGAGTTAGTGATTGGGTGAGTAAAAGAATGAGTTAGTGATTGGGTGAGTAAAAGAATGAGTTAGTGATTGGGTGAGTTAAAGAATGAGTTAGTGATTGGTGAGTAAAGGCGTGAGGAGCCCCTACTTGGGGTGGGGGGGTCGTCAGAATTTATAATTAGAATTTGGTAGCTCCTTTATTTCTATATAATTGTCATTGTCGGAGCAGAAAATATTTTGTTAATTTTTTTTATTTCGGCTAATGTTTTTTAAAATGCTTATTAGGACAATCGGTAACCACAAAGAATCAACGTGAGCCTTGATAAAATCATGAGGCAGCAGATGAAAGTTGAAGTGAATGCAAGGGTTGGTTTGGCAGGTTTGGTGTAGCAGGGTTGGTGTCGGGTTGGTGTAGCCGGGTTGGTTGGCAGGTTTGGTGTAGCAGGGTTGGTTTGGCAGGTTTGGTGTAGCAGGGTTGGCGTAGCAGGGGTGTAAATGATTTGGTAGCGACCATTTGTGTTACCAAGGTTCAGTGTATAAACCCCCTCATGTGATTACCTGGCATCCCGATTCGGGGCCTTACTTCTATTCTAATGTCCCGTCTATCACCATCCCGATTTGAAACTTATGCATTTATAAAACGCCATATTTTTTTTAGTGATTTGAATGTTGTCTTGAATTATTTTTTAAAAATCTTCAATAAGATATTTTGCGTTATTCTTTATTACGCCACCCAGCTCAGTAACGGCCCTTGTTGATCAGATCGATCTAACTATTCATCGATTTATTCATCAATTGTAAAGCCGGCCCTTCAATCGATCTAATCATATCGACTGAATTGTTGGAATATTTCGCGGCTAGATTTTGTGCTACAAGACCTTTGCAATGAAAAGCCTTTAATGTTATTTTAAATTGGGTAACTTGACACGATTTGACCTTTGACCTTTAAAACTGTGCTGATTGGTTCACAGGCGAAAAAAAGTAATAAGATCAATAATAAATGTTCACGTGTGACATAGATATCGACATCATAGGGTGAAGTAATTCGGGTTTTTTTATATTAATAATAAAAACATGTTTGACTTAATAATCTGCTACTTAAAAAACAAAATTGGTCTGACAAAATGGAATGAACGAATATTTTAAACCAAAGTTCGCTTTTCATATCAATAGTTTACCGTTAATTCAATAGTTGAGTGCAGATTCAGCCTATTATATTCAATCGCTCATCTTAATGTTATAGAATACAATTGTTTTAGTTTTGAAAGAGTAATGTTAAGACGTTTATATTAAATAAAAGACAAGGATAATAAAAAAAAAATTAATAATATCCGTTTGAATACCACCAAAGGAAAAAAAAATCCGCTTCCTGGAGTAAGGTAAACAAACTTAGTTGTCCGGGTAGGAGCAATGTTTGCGGAAACCAACGAAATAAGGGGCCGTCTATAAATGGCGTCACACGATTTTGGCCGATTTTTTTACCCCCACCCACCTTTTCTCCCTATTCACATTTTGTCACAAAAACTTAGACCCCTCCTAAATGACCTCACAACGCTTTGCCAAGTTAAAATGAATATGTTTCAAATCACTTTATTGTCATTTAAGAATGTCATTGTATTTAGACTATTTAGTGTGACGCTGTGGCCACACTGGACCTGGAATTCGACACTGGATTGTACGTCGTGCGCGTTTCGGAAAAAACAATTTTGATGGTGGCTACACTGCACAAAATATTTTTATACCGACAGGCGTGCACCGCCGAGCACCATTGCACACCGCCGTTTTTCACTGAGCAAGTGTAGCCATGCGCACTATGTTATGGCATTTGTTGTTTTTTTTTTTTTAAAGATATGGCCGTATCTACAGCGTCGAAATCCGGCTCCAATGTAGTCACAGCCTAAGGCTGCAGTCTAATATTGTAATATTGAAGCCACGTAAAATAAATCTTAAGCAATCAAATTTTAAAGTGGAACTTATTTTTAAAGTTGCGCTTTTTGTTGTGACGTCACATTCCTTAACCCCCCTCCTCCTCGTCACACATCGCCACAAATGTCTGCCTCCCCCCCTTTTTTTCCCTAGATGTGTGACGTTATTTATGAACGGCCCCTAAGTTGATTCGACCAAGTGTCCATTAAATTATTTGACCGTTTATTGAATCTGCGACTGAAATATCTTTTTCTTATTGCACTTATTGTCCTGAAAGCATATTTCTAAATTACAATAGTTACACTCCAAATATCCTATTAATTTTCGTTATATCGATAAGTAAATTCGATAGTGTACATAGCAACATAAGTAACAAGCAAGAGATTCGTCCTACAATAGACGCGTCCTACAATAGACGCGTCCAACAATCGACGCGTCCTACAATAAATGTATACTCTCATTGATTTGACACGTCAGATCTGATGACGCGTTACTTACCGGGGTGCATCAATCGCTACCGTTGCTAGGTAACCGATAGAACAGTTTAAACTTAGATGTAAATCATCGGACCTCCTAATGTTAAGTTCTACTATTGAAATTGTAATTTCACCCTTCAAGGAGATATCTCCATAAATGGGATTAAAAGGGTTGGTGAGGGGGTGGGGGGTAAATGATTTCTTTCAGCAGTGTAGGTGGGGAACGTTAAGGGTTAAGTAGGTCAGCATTGCGTTAAACTGACTTGTCGTTTCTATTGGACACCACAGTCTTTGAGAGAGAGAGAGAGAAAGGCTTTATTTAAAAACTGTACAGTTTACTATTATCTTTTGTGTGAGAAAGGGGGGAATTTGTTCCAATTAAAACAAAAATCGATGGGAGCCCGTAACATTAGTGCAATGAAAACATGGTCAATTGAGTTTCTAGAACTGTTAGCCGGCGCCATTAGCCATCTATTTGTAGTAATGTTATCCTAGGCCAGTGGTGGCGAACCTATGGCACGCGTGCCACAGTCAGCACACAGAGCCTCATCAGCCGGCACGCAGAGCCTCATCAGCCGGCACGCAGAGCCTCATCAGCCGGCACGCAGAGCCTCATCAGCCGGCAGGCGACTCAAATCGTACTTCCTTATCAAACCAGCTAAGCCAAACCCCAATTTTCGGCTTTCATTGGAAGGTTGGCCCTTTGCTATAAATAAGTGGGTTGTATTTTAATTTTGGGCACGCGGCCCCATGAAGGTTCGCCACCCTTGTCCTAGGCCAAATAGCCATGTGTTTTTTAGCAACGAATCATGGAACCGGTCCGTTTCCATCGATTCCACAATAAGATGGATGGAGTGGAGGAGGGGGGCAAGATATGAGCTAACTCAGCACATTGCTCATCTTATGAAGTACGCCCCTCAACTTTCGCCTTCATTCAAATGATTCCAATAAGATTAACCCAATCTGAATAATGAATACAATACAATTTGACACTGGCGTTATTAAAACACAATTTTAATGTGGACTCCTATTATTATTGCATTAAGGTTGGTATAACTCAATGGGAATATAACACTATCTTACTCTGACCTTCACCAAAACGTGCACCTGCTATTAACCTTTTCTTTACAAGTGGACTACATCACCTTTGTCTAATCAAAGGATTTGAATCATTCGATATTGATTTTAAATCGATATTATAGCATGTTTAGCAGCGGAAAATCCCTCTAAAACATACCCCCGCCCCCAGCTTTCCCTCCCAACGAGGCACGCAGAATCTCAATGTTTATATATAAGGAATTGATTTACAGACATGCAGGGGGGAAAGTGGGAGGAAGGGGGTGTTCATTGTCTTTAAATGAAAGCGGTAAATTAATATGGAACGCAGCGGTGGAGGTGGAAAACGAGGGTGGAGGTGGAAAAAGAAGATTGGAGGTGATGGAGGTGGAAAACAAGGGTGTAGACTAGTTCTTCTTTCGGTATCGTTAAAGGGTGCAGAACAGGCTTTGCCAGAGGCGTCACTAAGGGGTGCGGACCGCACCGGGTAACCCCATCGCAAGTGGAGTCACCACAATTTAAAATCCTGTATGTTCCGGTGTAGTCGTGACTGGCAGACTCGGAGGAGGTCAGTGGCGTAAGTCGTGAAAGGGTGACACTATGAACTACCGCTCTGGTGACACCAACTAGTGACGCCCCTGAGCTGCACTTTCATTTTTTTCTGAGATATTCCACGTTAGGTTGATGATACTCATCTACTCTGTATGTGAGTCGTGGCGCAATGGGTCTCAAATGGTTGCCTTGAATGTCAATGACCAGTCAAAGGTCAATATGGGAGACAACGTTATTAAAATGATTTAAATTTTAAAAAGTTACAAATGCCCTGCCAATGAAACGGTTACCAGCTGTGGACAGCAAGACATCGTGTTTATGTTAAGTGCATAACTTGTTCGTGAATGTAATATTTGTGTGCGCATGGGTGTGCGCACGTGCGTGTGTGCGTGTATGCTTACGTGTTTGCGTATGTGTCTGTGTGTGTCGGTGGTTTAAATTAAATATAATATAAATGAGAAAAAAGGCTATTAGTTTAGAAAATGTATTTCAGATAGAGAGAATTGTTAAACAAATTTAATTTCAGGAGATATGAAGTATTAGCATTGCATGACATGGGAAGAATCTGTAAGAAAAAGAAAGTGTGTGTGTGTGTGGGGGGGGGGGCAGAGGTGAAATTGTTGCTTTGATGACTGGCCAGGTTTTCTATGATTTTCTATGAAACAGCGACAAGAGTAAAACAACATATTTGGCTTTCTTTTTAAATTTACTTTAACTGAAGATCAAACGGCGCCAGGAGGCCTGCCAGCTATTTGCCCGAACCCCTCCCTCCCGTCCCGCATAGCAACGCTCTGTGTTTTAGTAACGGTTCGAGTGTACAGAACAACAGACAATACTTTATACAGCACCACATCGCTGCACCCGGCTATAGGATTTTTGTGCTGAGCTCAACAAACAAAATGTTGAAGTTGAATGGCTGCATATTTCAATCAATTGTAATATTTAGATTGAGGCTAAAAATCTCGATAGTCAACGGGAAAGCGCGGGTGGGGGGGGGGGGCGTGGACATGGAAGGAGAAGGTAACACATTCAATTTAGGATTATCCTAATTTAAAAGCCAAACTTCATTAAGGATTTTTTTTTTCTGAAGACGGAAACAAAATGGTATAACTTTCAATATATATTTTTTTCAAATGATATAAATTAACAATTCTTCGACATTTTATTTATACGGAAACTCGGCCGATTAAAAAAATAACTATGGAAGGTCATTTTTTAGTTTTTAGATGAATCTGTCCTTGAATTTGCTGGGGTGAATGCCAAACCTTCGAGAGAAAACCTGCTTGATTCTCAATGACCAAAGACGATAAATTTGAGCAATGTGTAACCCTCTTACTTTAGACATAGTAAAAAAAGGTTACACAATCAGAGGGCTCTTCTTAACTATAGACATTGTAATAGTGTTAATGGATGAATACTGCTTTGTTCTCTTGCATTGTTCACGAAAGGTTCATGCTCCAGCTCTCTCCCGTTACTTTTGTTCTTTCCATAATGTTTCGAGTTATTTTTTTATGAGTACCAGCTAGAATGACATTTATTATTTTTAATTTGAAAGACCCTTTTCCAACAAAAACACATCATGATTTAGTTATAACCAACCCAGCATGATTTATTTCTGAACATCCCATAACGATTTATTTCTGAGCAACTCAGAATGATTGAGTTCTGAACAACCCATAATGATTTATTTCTGAACAACTCAGAAAGATTGAGTTCTGAACAACCCATAATGATTTATTTCTGAACAACTCAGAATGATTAAGTTCTGAACAACCCATAATGATTTATTTCTGAACAACTCAGAATGATTTAGTTCTGAACAACCCATAATGATTTATTTCTGAACAACTCAGAATGATTTAGTTTTGAACAACCCATAATGATTTAGTTCTGAACAATCCAAGCATGATTTAGTTCTGAGACGGTTACCGTCAGGTACCGTGACTGATACATGCGCACTTTCATGTGTGAGAGAGCTTTTATATTTGACGCCCTCTGCACTTTTAATTATAATTGAACTTCCTGTACCTTATCCTCTCGTCTGAACCAATCACCGCATTACAAGTCTAGTCATTAAAACTCTAAGATGTGTTACAACTCTAATTAGGGTCACCATAATTGTCAGATGGAAAAAAAGATCACTAATTATTGTTATCAAATGTGACTCTGTTAAGTCGCGGTCGTTCGGGTCGATACTAATTTTATCGCGACCTAGGTGACTCGCGATCTATCGTCACTTAGTACGGATTTCAGTGTAACTTATTGAGCGATAATAAAGGATGCAAATAAAAACGTGTTTTCTTCCCTATAATATTTATTTTTAAATTAAATTAAGTTTATACTCACGTATTATATATATCAAGTCATATGACGGTACACTTGTTTTAATCCAATATGGGGCAGTCCATGAAGTACGTCACGTTACTTTTGACCATTTTGAACCCCC
>MUZC01004714.1:314038-353178 GCA_002072015.1 Radix auricularia | reverse complement strand
CCCTAGATGACATCCTAACATGGCCCTAGATGACATCCTAACATGGCCCTAGATGACATCCTAACATGGCTCTAGATGACATCCTAACATGGCCCTAGATGACATCCTAACATGGCCCTAGATGACATCCTAACATGGCCGTAGATGCCATCCTAACATGGCCCCTAGATGGCATCCTAACATGGCCCCTAGATGACATCCTAGCATGGCCCCTAGATGGCATCCCAACATGGCTCCTAGATGACATCCTAACATGGCCCCTAGATGACATCCTAACATGGCCCCTAGATGACATCCTAACATGGCTCCTAGATGACATCCTAACATGGCCCTAGATGCCATCCTAACATGGCCCTAGATGCCATCCTAACATGGCCCCTAGATGACATCCTAACATGGCTCCTAGATGACATCCTAACATGGCTCCTAGATGACATCCTAACATGGCCCTAGATGACATCCTAACATGACACCTAGATGACATCCTAACATGGCCCCTAGATGACATCCTAACATGGCCCCTAGATGCCATCCTAACATGACACCTAGATGACATCCTGACATGGCCCCTAGATGACATCCTAACATGGCATCTAGATGGCATCCTAACATGGCCGCTAGATGGCATCCTAACATGACACCTAGATGACATCCTAACATGGCCTCTAGATGACATCCTAACATGACCCCTAGATGGCATCCTAACATGGCTCCTAGATGACATTCTAACATGACCAAACTTGATACTCAAAAACATGAAGGCCCATGTTAAAATCTTATCTGGAATTAAATTTCTGAATGTTCAGTTATTTGGGGCAGTGGTCAAGAAAATATATATCTGGTTGGATGGATGGATAATGGTTAAACTTGGTACATAAAAGTTGTTTCCAGTGGGAATTCAACAACATTTTATTAATGCTTCAAAGTTTGGTATCCCACCAAGGAATCAGATTTTGTAGGAAAAAAGATCATATCAAGGAACGAGATTCCACAAGGAACCTATTCGGTTAAACTTTCATTAAGAATGAAATAACACAAGGCAACAGAATCATATTGGGGTACGGGATTCTCATCAGAGAATGGGGTCATGAGGTGTAATGGGATCATGTGGTGTAAGGGGATACTCTCAAGGTTCTGTCAAGATCCTGTCAATATTTTACACAAAATAATTTTAATATTTTCGACTGAAAATTTAGATAAGTGATTTTTGATAATAACAGGGCACTTAATTTATATTACTTACTAGCAAACTAGCAACAATCTCAGTAAAAATGACTATTTAAGAATCCAATGAGTGATAATAGTGATATGTTTTAAAAACAATTATGACTGAAACCTACAAGGAGGTTGTGCAAAAAAGCCCAAGTTTCATAGCAAATGGATAAATAAAATAATAATTTAAAAGTTTAAAAAAAGAAGAAAAAAAAGACATTAAGGGCCAGTCTCTAAAATGAGTGATAATTTGTACTCAAGCTATGTTTCTCAATCTTGTGTAAAATTGATTGGGGAATTAAATTATTTACGTGCATTACAAAAACATGTGGGGACGCCTGCCTGAGGGAATGAACATAAAGAGTTCAGTTCCCTATAGTAATTATTTATAGACTCTTGAGTTTTTATGTCCTCAGATAAGATTGGCAAGAGCCGTTATTTTATCAGTAACTTAAGCTAGCACTAATTTTTATAAAGGTAATATAAGGGAAAAAAATGACATTTAATTACCCTTGTGCCCATTCTGTGCAAGATGTCAATTTCAAATAACTGTTCATTTCAATTCAGTTTCATCATACCAAAACAGACATTCGGGGCCCCAAGTTCAATGCCCTATAGTATTTTAATATGGGCTACCAAGATTTGTTTAAAAAATTTTGGTTAATATCAATTCTTTTACACTAAACTTAACGCATAAACTTATTTGAGGAAATTTTTTTTTTTTTTAAATGACATGATGGGGTTCATTCAGTGCAAGATATAAATTTGAAAACACCTGTACATTTCAATTTGCATGATTAATATATATATTTTTCATTATTAGTCAAGATCATTAAAAGTTGAATGGGCAAAATATCTTAAACATTTACTGAAAAGTTTGGTTAAGATCCATCAATTAACCAAGTAGCTAGCTTAAACATTTTTTATATTGCTCATATAAGCATGTAAGCAAAAAACAACATTAAGGGCCCCAGGCCCCATTCAGGGCAAGATATAAAGTTCAAAACATCTGTTCATTTGAATATGGATAATAATGGATACCTTTATCATTATTTGTCAAGACATTTAATAATTAAATTGGGGAATAAAATCTTAAACGTTTACAAAAACAGGTATTTTGGGCCCCCAGTCCCAAAGGAGTTGCCATTAGAAGTTTAGTGCCCTATGGTATTTCAATATTGGCTATCAAGTATTTAAACACAAAGTTTGGTTAAAATCCATCAATATAGCAAGTAGCTAATGCATAAACTAATTTTTATATAACTCATATAAGAAAAAAAACGACATCAAGGGCCCCAGGGCACATTCACGGCAAGATATGAATTTCAAAACACTTGTTAATTTTAAGATGGATAATAATGGATACATTTATCATTATTTGTCAAGACCTTTAAGAATTGAATTGTGGAATAAAATCTTAAACGTTAACGAAAATAGGTATTTTGGGCCCCCAGCTCCGAAGGAGTTGCCATTAGGAGTTTAGTGCACTATGGTATTTTAATATTGGTTATCAAGAATATAATTACAAAATTTGGTTAAGATCCATCAATAAAGCAAGTAGTTAGCGCTAAACTAATTTTTATATAGCTCACATACGCAAAAAATTACATTAAGGGCCCCCGGCGCCCCCTTAGGGTTAAATGGAGAAAAAAAAGTAGCCAGTGACCATTCCGGGAGGGTAATCAACAGTCTCAAAAATTTTCATGACGATCGGATGAATGGTTTAGTCAGCTATAAAGGACAAGCACACACACACACACAGACATACTTTGATTTTTATATATATAGATAAGGTTGTAAGTAATTTCTAGATGACATCCGGAGAAAGACGCGTAGACAGGCTGGTATATAATACTGCAAAACTTGTGCTTTTAGCAGAATCACCGGACTGAACAGCAGCTAAATTGGCATCTTGAGTTTCCAAAACATTTTTGAAACAGATGAAGAAACTCAAGGGAAGAAACGGCTGTGACATTTTTGTAGTATTGAGGGACACGGTGGTCGAGCGGCAAGCGCGCTCGACTGGTGTACCGATGGTCATGAGTTCGAATTCATGCGAAGGCAAGGATTTGTTCCTGTGGCTTAAGGAGTCCCTGAGTCACCCAGCTCCAATGGGTACCTAACTAACAATAGTTAGGTGGCTGGGTAATCCGTGGAACCCTCATAGCCGTGGCCTGTGACCGCTGCATCACTTGCCAACAGATCATCTGTCATGGTCTGTGGAGGCAATTATCTTCTGCATAGAAGGAGCGTCTGTATATCTAAGATAAGAGAGAAGGAGCGTCTGTATATCTAAGATAAGATATTCAAGTTTTAAAGTTCAAAACCATACAGATTAATCATTAATTAACTAAATATTTTCGTCGGGTGAGAGATGTTTTTTCCTCCATGAAACCCTTATAACATTCTATTTTTACCCTCCAACAGTTGAAGGGATCAGTAAAAATTACTAAAAATGTTCACATACCTCTTTCTTGCCTCAAGGTCTATCAGGTGTTTAATAAAGAATAAAACATGGATAAGTTTAAATATACAATAATTTATTTATACCTTTGGATTAATGTCATACATAAGAATAAACCAGCACAGAGTTCATATTTTTAAATAAAATATCTAATGAGATGTGATCACTTTAAAAAAAACATTGATACTGCACAGCCCAAGAGCGTGTATCCTATGTTGTGCAATATGATACCAGGAAAATTTGGATGAGACTGCAATCAAGTTTATAGATAAATAAAAAAATAAGGGCTGCGGAAAGTAATGATTAATTTCTCGATTAATCGGAAAAAAAATTATATCGATAAAAATTATTTTAATTGATAAAATACTGATTGAATTTAAGAGGTTGTTTTAAATATTTTTTCTGATTTATTAATAAATGATTAATTATTAATAATTAACTATAGTTTACTTTTTTAACTTACAAACTTCTCCATTTAAAAAAAAAAGATTTTCCAAGTGTAAACTTTAAATTAAGCTCTTATATTTAAATTTTAAAAAATGCTAATTGTCCCTTTTTGTTACTTCCCTTTAAATTTTCAGTTTAATGATGTCATACATCTTATTTTTAGCTTAATCAAAATTATCAAATAATTATTCTGTAATTTTTCAAAAGTTAACTATTAAATTTAAATTAATCGATTACAGCCCTAAAAAAATAGATACATGTTATTCAAACTGAGTATAAAGGGACCTTTGTCACAGAACAATGAACGTTGTCTGACATGTAGAGGAGATGGGCGCCGCAAGGTCTACCAAGCCCTGAGAAAGTTTTAATGGAAACATTAATGGAAACCCCCTAAGACCACAAGAATATTGGACACAAAAAAACCCAGCAAAATGTTAAGAAATATTGCCACCTTTTATTTCACTATGCTCAAAAGATTATTTAGTACTTCAGTTACAATTTACCAGTACACAATTAGTAAAGTACTATGTAGTAACAACTATCTTAGTAAAGTACTATGTAGTAACAACTATCTTAGTAAAGTAATATGTAGTAACAACTATCTATCAATGTCAATAGTGAAGACTCACTTTTTCAAAACCGACGAAAAAAAATGTTTTTTATCAAATGTCCCGAATATTATAAGTGTTTTTTCAAAATATTGTTTGATTCAAATTTAGAAGATAAAATTAACCAAGATAAAACCCATTATTGATTCAAAATTGAAAATTTGTTGGAAAGGCAAGTCAAATGATTTGCTTAAAACAGGGGTCCACAAATTTTTTTGCCCATTTCCCCAAAATATAAAAGTTTATGTTGACGTTATCCCCTAAAGCGCAAGCCCTGCCCACACAACTCTGGGTTTGGGGGAGCGTTGTACACTCCCGATACGCCAATAATGAATAAAACTATTGAGTTTTAGAAGCCTGACAAGGGCCTAAATGAAATTGAAAAGGATTCTGCATAGATATTTAAACTCAAAACCAAATGGAGGAATCATATACACAAAGTTACTAAAACATTTACATCAAAATTGGAGCCATGGATGTCAGGGTAAGTTGAATACTATCGTCAGGGTCCAATAGATTTCACAGCTTTATTTTTACCTTCACTAGAGCAGAAACTCCTTGTTGAAAAAGGAAAAACATTTTGAAAGCCTTTGAAGCATTGACATAAAAAAAATTTCAATACTTGTCTCTTTACTGGCTTGGGGAGTTCAAGAAGTGTCTCTGCCAAACCTTGATGCTCATTGGGTACATCCACAATCTAACATTTTAAGGGATCTACAAACCAACTCACATTATGTGAATCAATAAATGAAAAGTAAACAGTGAGCCTCTTATCTTAGGTATACAGACGCTCCTTCTATGCAGAAGATAATTGCATCCACAGACCATGAGAGATGATCTGTTGGCAAGTGATGCTGCGGTCACAGGCCACGGCTATGAGGGATCCACGCATTACCCAGCCGCCTAACTATTGTTAGGTACCCATTCGGGTGACTCAGGGACTCCTTATGTCACAGGAACAAATCCTTGCCTTCGCATGGATTCGAACTCGTGACCATCGGTACGCCAGTCAAGCGCGCTTGCCACTCGAGCTTATAAGATATCTTATAACTTTGATGTCATCAAAATTTATGTTTGTACAATCTTTCAAGTACAATGCCAACTAAAAAAGGCCACTAACTTATTTCATTGTAATTTTTCCAATATGAAAGCTTAATCCAAATCCCGCAATCTTTTCTCTGGATGAGATTATACTGTTATTTTTCCTTGCTATTCTTTGTTCAACACACTAGCTAAAAAATATCAGCCAAGTATGTGAAGTTAGCAGACCAATAACAGTTTGTAAACTTCTCTACTAGAGCATGCTTTTTACCAGCAAGAATTTTTTGAAGTTCAGCTTTCAGAGCCCACACCATTTCTGCATGAATGACACCGTAAGTCAGTTGATCTGTATATTCAGCCTCACCATCTTTACATAAATCACGAAACAGTCGCGTCTGCAGTGCATATCCCTTAATGAAATTTACAATCTGGATAACATCATGCTTGACAACCTCCAGTTCAGGTTCCAATGTTTCTCAAGCAGATCTTGACGATGGATCAGACTGTGGTTAACTTCAATTTTGGGATTCCTCTCTCTTGCGAACGGCAAAAAACCAAATACACGACCCAACATAGCTGAAGCTCCACCAACCGACACAGCAATACAGTCTTTTTTTAATTACCCTTATCAAACTCTTCATTAATTTAGATCAATTTATTAACTCCTTGCAAATGCAATTGGAGTGGAGCCAAAACATTTCCTCTTCAATTATTTGAAAACCTTTGTAGCAAAAATATCCCATAAGCTGCACATTCACATTACCAATGACATCAGCGGAGTGGTCTCATCAAGCTGAGTAGCAAAAATTTATTCGCATTGTAGAATGCATTTTCTAGATGAAAAACCGTATCAGTAGTGGACTCATCTTCCAAGCGTGCACGTACACCTGACGGATTTTAAATATATTTAGTGGATTTTATATGTCCCAATTCTACTCCATTACCCCCTAGAATTCCCTTTTAACCCTGTTTGCCAACCCCTAGCTTGAAACAAAAGCAGGTGTCCCTTTAAATTAAGATCATTAAGTTTCTGGGTAGGTTATCCTTTTCAGTAATATATTGCACAACATAATTATTTGAGCTAGATGAAAGACAGTATTTTTTTATAGTCACAATAAAATCCTTTAAGCATTAACAAGAACCTTTTATAATTAAGTATACTGCTGTTTAAAACAATGAAACAATAATAACTGATACTATGTACAATTTGTGTGGGACAAACATCACCAACTGAAGTCAGAAAGTTTCAATACTAATTTTAGTAACTATGCTTTCAATTAAGAGGACAAGAAAAAAACCTTGCTTTAAATTATAACAACATTTCAGTGAGATTATTCCATGTACACTAGCCATGGATTCCCCATCAGTGTCATGACATAACACACTAGCCATGGATGCCCTAGCAGTGTCAAGACATAACACACTAGCCATGGATGCCCTAGCAGTGTCAAGACATAACACACTAGCCATGGATGCCCTAGCAGTGTCAAGACATAATACTGACAAAAGTACTTAAAAAGAGGTTTGATGTTAAACTCCTAACACAATTGCTATTGAGATAAGGCCCCTCAATTCACAATAATACAAAACCACATATCAAAAGACGTAACGGAATGAAACACAATCATACAAAATCACTGTCTGAATCAGATTCTGAGTCCGTTAGTGTAAAGTTGTACTGCAGATGTAACAAGCTGTTGTTGTTGTCGTCTTCATCTGACTCAGAATTTAAGAGGCTATTTAACACCATGGAAAGTTCATCCTGCAAGGAGTGACCACGATTCTGCTCCCTCCTCTCCACAAAGTCCCACAGTGAAAATCCATCCTCTATCAAGTTCTCCCCATCAGCATTGGTCCTCCGCCGTCGCTGGACAATGTTCCCTGTCACGAGACTGCCGTCTGGGAGGGCATGTCTGTAAAAGCACCTGGAGTTGAAAGGGCATTCACCTTTCCCCTCCTTGAAGTAACTGCACGGCTTAGAGCTGAACAAGAAGAAAGAGAGAAAAATTAAAACATTAAATTTATTAGCTGCTGTATGGCTTAGAGCTTTAAAGAGAGAAAAATTAAACCATTTTATTTAAATTCATCTATTGTTATTGTAGTTTAGGTGTTGAATAAGAAAATATTTTCAGATCAGGAAGGAAGGGGTTGGGGGAGGGGGAGGGGGCAATTAATCATCAGGGAGGTTAAGAAAACCCTGTTATGGATGTTTGCCACTTTAAATATCACACTTCTATATGATATTTTCCACTTGAAATTTTAAGTTCTTTTTTTAACAAAAAAATGTTTTCAAAACTGTCACAGATTAAAGTAAAAGAAAACATGATGGCATCTGTGTTTCAATAATTTTATTTTAAAAGTAGTTCGTGTTTTATTTGGAATCAGTAGAGTGGTTAATCATGGGTTTTATTTTTTTGATAAAAAGCAGATTTTGAAAAAGCTTAACACAGATAACTCATGACATAACTCCTCTTGGGATCAAATTTACATAATTGTATATCCTATATCAGTGATGGTGAATCACAGTTGGCACGTGACTAAAACATCACTTCCATTAGATTTAAGGCTTAATGAAACCAGCTAAGCTAACCCCCCACCCCCTATTTTTTGCTTTCTTTGGAATGTTTGCACTTTGCTATAATAAGTAGGTTTTGTTTTGGGATTTTGGTCATGCGCTCCAAAAAAAGTTCGCCACCACTGACCTATAATGTTCAATGGCAGGAGCAAAGCATCAAACCAATGCTGTTTGGCAAACATTTCAAACACTTGTGTTAGAGGAGATAGCATGAAAGCAATATGTACAACTGAGTGGTTGGATGGTGGGACTTGGATGTCCACTGACTTAACATGCGGAAAAATTCTGAATTCAAACCACAACCAGTTTAATATCGCCCTATAATAATTATGGTAACTCTCGTCGCTTCTGGTTTAAAGTTGTTTACCCAAAATGATATTCCCTCAGGTTTTCCGTATGAACAGTTAGAAGTTATTTATTATAAAGGGAACCAGCTTATTCTCCTTAATAAGAATTCTGCGCCTTGTCATATTTTTTTTTCTGTTTGAGTCTACACTGTTATTGCCCTTATACATATGCCATATTAACAAACACACAAACATTTGTGCACTTTGTATATAGTGAGAATTCCAACTTCCCATAGGCTTAAAATAGATAGATAAGTAAATTGATACTGTATATAGTGCTGTAAGGAACTGGGCTCACAGGGTTTTACATGAAGATAATAACATACATATAGTTATTAACATACATATAGTTATAACATACATATAGTTATTAACATAAATATAGTTATTAAATAAACATTCATATCATAACAACCACATAAATTATTACAGTACATTACACATAAGCTATGTTCATCATTAAAAGAAATTTTGTTTCATTAATTTAAAAAAATCAATTTATAAAAAGATTTGTCTGAAGTGCAGTCTTGAAGGACTTGGTTGATTGAATACTACGGATGTGTAATGGTAGAGAATTCCATTGTTTGGTGCACAAAAAGAGAATGACCTTTCGCAAAATGTTTTAGTGTGTGTCTCAGGAACAGAGACAATGCGTGTGTCTGCAGAAGAGTGTAGCTGACAAGTGGGTGAGTAGTATGATAAGAAGAGCATGAGTCAGAAAAGATTTTGTGACATTGAACAGCTAATTTTTAATCACTTCGGGCTTGTATAGGTAGTCAATGAAGTGAGCAAAGTAGCGGAGTAGCATGGTCATGTTTTTTGCCTAAGAACTAGTCTGGCGGCTGAATTTTGAACTTTCTGTTAACCCTTTTTCTCCGGATAAACGCTACAATAGTTGATTTTAAAAAGTCCTTTCTGACATATCGGCCATGGCAGTGTTGAATTATTAAAACTGGATTGTTTCTTTTATTTTCTTAGCTATTAAACTAAAATTAGTTTTAATCTAGAGTGATTTTCCTTGCATTAAAATTCGGCAATTCTTTGAATGTGTTTTCAAAAAAAAAAGAAGTGTTTGAAAGGATTGTTTTCATTTTTGTTTTTGCGTTTGTTTACAAACATGGATATGTAACCATCGCATCTGGTAATCGATCTAATATTTTTTGTAATAATTCGTAGATCAATCGTAGATGAACAAGAAAAATTTTTGTTTTTAATGATGATTCAGATAGTAATTTTAAATTGGCGATGAATCATATGCCTAATGCTAGTAGATTTAGTGAGATTGACAAATTTGTTGACAAGACATCTCACTGATAAACAACAAGCCTGGCCCCAGTCTCAAATGCCTTGATGAACTGAAAATATTTATACTACAAATAATAATAAAGACATAAAATAGTCTAATTTGAAAGCTGCTACAATTTTTCACTAAAATTAACTGCCATTTTAGATAGAATTTCAAATAAGTTCTAGTTGCAATACATAGTATAGCTTCCAGTTCCATTGTAAACAGTTCAATTTTTGTATTATTTTCTTGTAAGGGTGACCATGGATATTGAGCTCTAATGTTTTATTTGATTGTTTTTTTTTAATGTGAAATTATTTCTTTTTGCTGTAAATATGAATATAGTTCAGAAAAAAAAAAACACTATTTAATTACACTTAAGATAAAAATCTAAATTTTTGTGACTTTAAACGAAAGTTTTTTTTTTAAAAATGATGATTTTTTTGTTGAAAATTTATATTTTCACTGAAACAAAATCGTATTATTTTATGAAAATAAAGTCAAGAGTCTGTGTTGGCTGAACTAAAACCACCATTCTTTTCCCTTTTATTTTCTGTTGATAATAATTTTAGGATAGCATGGTAGCCCGCAACAAATTTCCACAATAGATAATTCCGTCAGAATGAAGAAAATAATTCCGGAGAAAAAAAGTTAATGTTAGTATTGTAACAAACTGTTATTAAAAATAAAAACAATGTTGGTAAGGTAAAATTATGGAAATTTAATTTATGCCAAATTATGCAAGAAGCAAAAAGTAAAATGACATTCATATTAATAAAAGTTCAATTGAAGACCCTAGTGCTTAAAGTACCAGATTCAATCTGAACAGTTAACAATTAACATATGGCTTAGACTAATGTACTGTATACAGTTTTTTTATATATTAAAATACAATGTTGTTTGGTTTAATTTTTTCAAAGAATGAAAAACTAAAAGAGACAAAAAATATATTTTTAAAAAACTTGATTATCTCAAATTGAAATTTGTAGCTCTATGTTTTTTTATCAATGATCTCTTCCATTCTAAAAACGTTTCCATCAAGAGTCTAACTTCAACCTCAATTTTGAGCTGACACAAATATTCACACACAGAAATATCTCTTTCCATAGTGCAATCATCAATTATCATTTCAAAAACTTTATGCATCATGGGAAAAGAACTTGTATCTTGAACTATGGGTCTGATATCTTCTATTGCGTGTGACAGTTTTAACAGTTCACTGCAAGCGGCAAGGGAAAAAAGGAAGAAGTACAAGATCAACACATTGCAAGTAAACCCTTTCATACACACAATTATTTTTTTAAAATATCAGATAGCTTTTGACACTAATGAAATATATTAATTAGTGTGCAAACAAGCAAAAGAATATACCATGTAGCATTTTTGTAATTATGATTTTTTTTATTTAGCTCTAAATTCAAGAAGTAGTCTTAACGTACAGTGAGAAAAAGATATTGCTTAATTTTTTTTAGATTTTGTAATTTAGATCCATTTCAAGGTTAGTTAAATCTATTTTAGAAATAAAGTACAAAAAGAGTAAAGTTTAAAGATCCATCTAAGCACTTCTTTTTTGTTGTTTTTAGTTCTATGAAGAAATTATAAAAATTAGCTGTGCAGGGGGGGGAAGGAAATGGTGGTGGTTTGTTTTTAGGGATGGAGGGTGTGGTTGGGTGTGAAAGAGGCCCAAGAACTATAAATACAAACCTATTTGCTTGCTTGTATGCCTCAATGAGTTTCTTTTATTTTAGGAATGGAGGGTGTGGTTGGGTGTGTAAGAGGCCCAAGAACTATAAAATCACTATAAATACAAACCTAAGTGCTTGCTTGTATGCCTCAATGAGTTTCTTTTTTTCCTCTGGACACTCCACCCAATATTTACTTGGGGTCACAAAGTCAGAATGAGTTCTGCAGGTGGGACATGACCTGTTATGGAGTAAGATAAGAAAATCAGTTGAGTCATAGTAAAACTCATTTCAATAGATGTGTAAAAAAAAAAAAAAGTTTATATAGCAAATAAACCTCCCTCCTACCACACAGAAAATATTTTAGATCTCATGGTATTGTAACATACTGTTCAATATTATTAGATCAATTAACTTTTTTTATTTGAAAAAAAAGAGCAGGAAAAAATATATTTTTTTACAATTAGTAGAATAGTTTCTAGGACATAAATCCAATTTACTGTTTGATTTGTCAAGTGAGCAAAATTAATGTACCAGTAGTGTAGTAGTTATTATGAGATCTTAAACCCACCTGTGAGTTTCTATGGTTACACTCTTATTATTCCGCCATTGACGTATGCAGTCAAGGCAAAAACAGTGGTTGCAGTTCTCCAGAATACCAAAACGTTTGTTTTGGCCATGGGTATCTTTGTCCAGGATATTGTCCAAACAAATGCCACACTCTTTGTCTTTACTTGCTTGAATGGTGAATGCCAGCTCCATGTCTTTTTCATGTTGAGCCAGGCACTCCTATAGCAGTACAAGGTTTTATGTTATTGATACACAAGAAAAATGTTTGTAAAACAAAATAAAAATTTTAAATATTAGTTTTCTTTCATAGTCATTAAATCATAGCATGTATTGCAAATTTGAATACATTCTTTGTGTTTTAATCATTCAATTCAATTTAAAAAGCAAACTATGTCCATTGCCTTTCTTATTATTTTAAAATGAAGAGTTATTTTTTAGACCAATGCCAATGGGACTAATAAAAAACAAACCTTTTCATGCTGTGCCCTCTGTTGTTGGTCTGTTGGATGTAGCCTGGGCATCCCACACATATCACAAATATCTCCATGAACATAGGGGCAATTCTCAAACTGGCAATCACCATGGGCAAAGTACGGACAAAGCAACATTGGATCACAATACGTCTGTGGTTCATCGATCGCTGGTTGAGATAATGATTGTGGCTGCACTGCATCAGCATAGCTCACTATTTGATAAATAAATCATCCTTTTATATTCTATATAGATAAAGAATATCTAACTGTAATTTAATAAATATATCATCACTTTATATTCTATACAGACACAGCATATCTAACTGTAATTTCATAAAAGAAACAACTTTATTTACAGATAAATAATTACACATCTACATTCCTCTTCCTACCCCATCACAGATAAAGTACATAAAATATTAATGTGTGAGCATCAATGTTCACTCTAAAGTTTGTTGATCATTGTGCAAAGTTGCTTAGCATCCATTTTTTGTAAATATTTTAAAAAAATTGAAGTGCTGTAATTCTAAACCAAAGCGAACATTGATTTGCATACAAATTATTTGGTTCATCAACAAAACGGCCAGAGACAAATTGGACATGGATTAAGAGATGTTAATGGAATTTTTTTTAAAAACTCAAATTTTATAGGTTTTTCGCTCACTGATCCAGTGAAAGTTTTAGTTCACAAGAAACAATAATAATAACATCTCAAGAAACAATTTATTAACAGTTACTCCATATGAATGCAGGTCACAACTGTTTGTTGAGGGTAAATAATATCATAACATCACAAGAAATAATTTTACAATGTGACTACTCTCTTTAAAGGTGAAAAAGTTTAACAAAGGTTAAAATGCAAAAAAATGTTAACAAATTTGTCTGGGGCCGTTTATGTCGGGTCACCAAAGTACTTGATTTCAGCAATGACCTACCTGCCCCGTAGTATTTCTGTCCAGGTACAAAGTCTCTAGCTTGCACCCACTTCTCGTCCCTGACAGTCAGCTTGAGCTTTGGCTCATCAATCCCCCCACCTTTTTTTAGAGTCACCATACTGGAAGTTCTGTTGTCTTTGTCTTGGAGCCGGAGAGCTCTTCCATTTTGTGTGTGCTGGGGATGCACTTCCCCTGGTGATTCATCTTTGGTGCTCTGGCGTTTGACATGATCGTACCTGAAGAAAAAGTATGAAATCTTGTTTTTAATAATAATAACAATACATTTTAAATTTTAATAACATGGTAGTTTAATGTTCAAATTTATTTGATAGCAATGTTTCTTTTACCCTATATTCTTGTTCAGTGAAAGACAATGAAATATTAGTAAAAAAAAAACAGAATCATTAAACAAACAGAAAGAGGTATTACACTTGCAACTACTTTCAAAATTTACATGAAAAATAATAGGGAACCAAAACAAATTTTCTTTTCCATTGCTCAAAACTCAAAATGCTATCCGAAAACTACCACTTGTGATGCAGTCTATACCATAATATAAACCTTTTGATTTATATAGGTTTTCATCAGCAAGCACTTTTTTAAGATGAATTATAAATATACTAGTAATTAGTTAGGCTGAATAAAACTCTGTTGGCACTTTGTGATAGCACATAATGTTCAGTTTTGAAAATTTTCTATTGATCTCATATACTGGCTAATGTATAGCACTCTTATAAATGAAAATTACATCTTATAACAAACCTGCATTTGTCTCCATATGCACACTGTCCATACTGGTAGTATCTACAAATGGTGTCCATGGGTACAGCTCTTGACCGGTCATGGTTGTAAAGACAGTTGTCACCTTTGTTACAAGCCCCATGTAGAAAATACCTTTATTTCCAAATATAATTACACTTTAAGAATGCACAATATTTTAAGTAAATTGAATTTATATAGAATTATCATTTTTTTCTTCTGGATTCTATATCCATGACAGCTGAACCATGGCTTATGAGCTTCATGTGGATTTATTGTGTTCGCTGTGTGACTTGCATACCATTTTTTAAATTTTCCTTTAAGTTTAAAGAAAATCTGGAAAGATTAAAAAGGTTTAAAATATTGTGGATCTATTTAAATTTTAACAATCAAAGGGAGAGATTGGTTTTTGATTTGTAGGTGATGTAAACTCTTAAATTTCTGGTTCCAATAAATTTAGGCATTTTTAAATAATGACTATTACAGTTAGTTCTATTAAAGTTAGTAACACGTTGCAGGAATCAAAAATAGAAGTTTTCTACAAGAATGGAAAAAGGACTTTTAATAATCAATATGAGCTGTAAGTCAATTTGTCTCATCTGCCCAACATTGGTAGCAAATTACACAGCTAGAAATTTGAAGCGACACTATGAAAAAAGTTAAGAGTTTGCATCACAGTCTCCACTGCAATCTGAATTTAAAATAAGCAAGCTTGCTGAGTTTAAGTCTGGAAATGTGTCAGTAGCAGACAGAATTTTCTGCTTTCAGCAAAGAAGGTGTCATTTTAACAGTTATGCCATCGCGTAGAATATTGTAAACAAAATGAGGGGTAGGACTGCAATCTAATATAAAAAATTAAATGGAAAAGACGTAAACAAGGTAAGGGTTAGCCTGACCGGTCCTAACAAAACAGCGAACGTTTCGGCAAAGAGCCTTTTTCAACGGACATACAATACACAGATAAAACGAATATAAAAAAATAAAATTAAGAAACTTAGCTGCTGTGAAATCCAAAGAATCAATAAATTTTTTTACTATAAATAAATCACAAAAAGAATTATTCATTGTGAGTGGGCTGAGTGGGCATGGGGTTTGTGACTTGACTTGTGATCATGGTCATGCTGCTTACTAAACTTACTTCAATCCGGCTTTCAACAATTTTATGTATATTTCTAAATGGCTTACAGTTATCAGTTACTAACTATTACTATTACCAATTATTACAATTCTGCAATCTATAATCTACAGTTAATAACAGTTCCAGGTCTGACCACCCCTGCCTCTGGTCCTGGTCTAGATAATATTAATTAATATCATATTCATATTATTTATATATTATATATTAAATATTATTTAATATTATTAATAATTAGGCAATTAGGCCAAATTTAAGAAATAAAAATTCACACACTTCACTGACAGTACTGAGTACTGACACTGACACAATTATTTTTTCCCTAATTTTTTACTAATTTATTTCTGACTCAAAATAAATAATAAATAATAAAGCATTATATTGATGTTATTGTAGTGTCATTTAATTATTTCATTATATTTCATATCCACTCCACGTCCAGAGAGACACTAAGTCACTATGTCTATGACTAGACTATGAGTATGACTATCGCCGATAGTCTATCGGCATTAGACTTAGACTTTAACTCATTTAATATTTAACAGTACTCAGTACGGCGAGTACGGAGTACTGAAAAATTATTAATGATAAATAATAAAATAATAATAATTAATGGCAAGGAGATCAATCAATGAAAGTTTTAAATTTTTTAAATAAATAGTCTATTTAATACTCTTACCTGCAAACTTGATTAAACTTCGGCCTATTGTTAACAGAAGAATTTTTAGGCATTCTCGGATCGTATCCACCTTCTGCCATTATATTATGATTTGATGCTATGAATTATATTTATTTATATATTGCAAAGTTATATCTTTAAAATATCAAATCTACTAACACAACACTTCAACTATTAGGTTATTCAGTACGCCAAGCGAAATCAACTGGCTGACTTGGCTGCAGCCACTCAAGATTTTATAAGCCTATACTTTGGCGACAACGTTGTCTAAATTTACTTCTCAATGGCCATGACATATACGCCACCTGATTACACAAAATTAATACTTAACATTAGCAACAATATGGGTCATATGGGAAACATCCGAACAAGATTGGCGATAACTTCCCTTTGTTATAAGTACCAGCTTGTGGAGTGCAGGTAGAGGGGAGAGAAGTCAACATTTGAAGTGAGACCACCGGCACCGGCCACCGATTCGGATCTTGGGGGCCGTCCATGAAGTACGTCACGCTCTAGAAGAGGGGAGGGGTGTAAGAAAGTGTGACAGGGGGGAGGGGGTGTCCGGCCATGTGTGACGTCACGGTGTTTTATTTTAAATTTTAATTATTTTGTTAATAAACAAATATTTTTGTACAAAAAAGTGACGTACTTTAGCGGGGGGGNGGGGTTAAAATGGTAAAAATAGCGTGACGTACTTTATGGACGGCACCTTGAATTAACTAAAAAATAGAGATGATTATAATAAATCTTCTAGACTCTTCTTAAAACAACAACAACATAACTATCTTTAAATGTTTATTAAATATTTCTTTGTTATCGTTATATTCTATCAAATATTTCCAACTAATACGACAGTATATGTTTCTGCTAAATGACTTCACCAGTCCGTACAATTAACATAGGGAACGTACTTAATAAGTAATAAAAATCATTTTAAAATTCTCACGATATACTGTGTCACAAAATAGTTGTGGAAAAGAAAGGAAAAGAACAAAATGACACTTTCGCATTAGTTTAAAAATAAAGCTAAAGTTTTCAGGTTTTCATTACTCAATTTCTTTGTGTATTTTGTATTTTATTTAAAAGCTTTATTGCATTCCTATTTATATGATGTGTCCCTCAACACTGGGAACCATTTTTTAGGTGGGGCTGTGCGGAGCGCGGCCTTGTCTTATCGATACACTTCTTCTACACTGAAGATTATTGCGTCCACAGACCTTACAGGCCTGCTGGCACGCTGCACACCTTGGATTTTTAAAGAAACGGGTGACAAATCTTGAAGGGTTTGGGGGGGGGGGGATGACACCGAATAGGTGTTAAGCCAATATTTTGTGGATGACATCTGTAGCCAGGGGCGTAGACATGGTTGGGCCATGGGGGGGGGGGCTAAAATTTTTAAATAATTCCCTTCCAAGGGTTTTATAAAAAATCCCATGAATATTCAGCACTTCTGTTAAAAATTAATAAACTAATGACTAATGAAATGGTGGATAAACTTCTTCCTGATGACATTGGCTATACTTTGAAAGTAATATTTAAGTGATATGAGTATAGCTATCTATTTGTATCTCAGCAAAAAGTTTATGGCGCAGTGAATTTATATTATTACAAAACGGCTGTAGTGTTAAGAACACAAGGCAGTCTTATTAATTAGAACTCCTCTGTCAGTTCGTTCAAAGGGTCTCAAGTTAATACAAAAAAAGCCCCTGGCTTCGTCTAGCCTTAGTTTTGGCTGACTCCACAACTTACAACAACACCCCACAAAGGGGGCACGCCTCTGGTGTGGAGACGGCGGAGCGGTCACACAATAGGTCAATCGGCCCAGACCACACACACGAGAGGGGGGAGGGTGTGGTTGACACAGTTCAAAGCCACACACCCAGCCTTGGGTGATTGAAATACGGCCACCAAATGGTTGCTTATCTTATCTATTACAGAATTACAGACTCTCCTTCTGTATAGAAGAATATTGCGTCCCAACGGCGTAGCGAGAGGGGGGCAAGGGAGGCAAATACCCCGGTCTGCACTTTAGTAGGCATAATTGGTGGGGGCTAATTGCTCGTCATTAATTGATTTCTAAGAGAAAAAAAAATAAGAAAGTGGAGTTTTTATCAAAATAAAAACATTATTAAATAAAAAAAGAAATTAATAACAGAACCAAAAAAAAAGGGGGGAATATCTTAAAATATGTAAACTTTTCAGCTGTTTAATCTTCAACCTCCATATTAGATATCGATTCTTCTGATACTAAGCTACTGAAATGAAAACAACAAGATTAGATGCTAAAGCAGAGGCGTCACTAGGGTTGGTGTCACCCGAACGGTAGCACATCGTGTCACCCGGGGCGGTTGCTCTTGGTGTCACCCCCTCACGATTTAACCCATAGAACTACTCCGAGTAGTATAACGGGAATATATCGAATTTTACATTCTGGTGTCACCCCCCCCCCTTTATGGTGTCACCCGGGGAGGCCCGCCCCCCGCACCACCTAGTGACGCCACTGTTCTAAAGTAGTATGAGAAATGAGAATGTGACACTGATGTGCTGGTAACTTTATTAGATTTTACAGCTCTTCCATTAGTAAAAGAAAAAAACAAAAAACAAACTATCCCTTCAGTTTCAAGTAAGAGCCTATTGAATGCTCCAGGCGCCCTTTTGTTGGGGGGCGACCAATTCCTCGTTGTTAATAAGCGTCTATAAATGCAAATCGTATTTAATGAAGTAAGAGAAAATCTAAGGTACAAATTAATCAAAGAAATGAAGAAACTATATTAAAATATGTGAACATTTCTAATGCTAAAACATCCAACTCTAGCATATTAATTACCCAATGGGAATGACGTATTTTAAGAACATGAGACTGACATGCTGGTACCTAGAACTGATACAAGTATGTCAACCACTCATCTTGTAGAAGCGAAATGACGGTATCCGTTCATTAAATAAACAAACAATACCACTTTAAAGGATATTATATAATACATGGACGTAATTGGTATAGGGGCCGTCCTTATAGTACGTCACGCTATTTTAGACCATTTTTATTCCCCCCCCCCATCCCCCCCTTAAGTACGTCACAAATTCGTACAAAAAAAATATTTTTTACTAACAAAATAATTAAAATTTAACATAAAACACCGTGACGTCACACATAGCCGGACACCCCCTACCCCCTGTCACACTTTCTTACACCCCCTACCACCCCCTATGGAGCGTGACGTACTTTATGGACGGCCCAGAGTATAAGCTGATGAAAATTTGCCATTACTCTAAGTTCAGCGAGATTGAGAGTGTCCAGTTCATTAACGTTAACTTTTTCATGCTAGACACGGAGCTTACACCAAAAATATTTATTCTTGTTACTCTAGAATCTAGAACGTTGTTGCGCAGACTTTCCCATGTCCACACCCCATTAGAACAACAAATCAAATGGCTGCGACATGCAAGTTATTCGACAGCCTTCATGATAAAAATTAGTGAATAAACCAAGGAGCCATTTTGAGGTTAATTGACAGAGACAGACGAAAACCTTTAAATTAACACACGAACAGACGCAGGATTTTTGCTAGTCCTAATGAACTATTTTTCTTTTTAATTTTTGGGGGACATTTGAAAACATGTAGGTATTTGGGGAACATTTATTGTAAGAAGTCGGTGATGCCCGAAATTAGTTATAAACTTCAGTGGCGTCGCTAGGGGGGTGCGGAGGGGGCGGGCCGCCCCGGGTGACACCATCAGGGGGGTGACACCAGACAGTAAAATTCTATATATTCCCGTTATGTGGCACTGGAAAACTCGGAGGAGTTCCATGGGTTAAATCATGAGGGGGTGACACCATGAGCTACCGCCCCGGGTGACACCAACCCTAGTGACGCCTCTGATAAACTTATAGTGCTAATAAAATGCTCTGCAGAGACTGCTCACAGAGTAACTAATTGAATATTTTAAGAATCATTTGACTTTTTCTAAACTTTTCTGTGGGGACTTTATCATTTTATTTACACCCTTCAGTTAAAGTATACTATAGAGCAACGTTTTGGCAATAACAAAATTCGTGTGATGTTTTGGAAGTTACGGAATACGGAGAGCAGACTTGATTTTCGTACACCTAATCTACTAGGATTTGAAAGTTTGTCTTTTAATTAGGGTATTAGAGTATTGAAGTATCTCACATGTCATTGTCAAGCAAGGGCTATTTAACCTTACCGTAGGAAAAAAAAGATTAATCCAAGCCCACTTGATTTATCAAAGATTATTGATAGGCTTGAAGTTAGGCTTGAATGTAAGATATTAATAATGAATATTCCTGACATATGTGATAAAATTGTCAGCTTATACTAGAGAAACTTCTCTGAATTTAAAAATATAAATTAAAAAAAACCCCAATAATTTAGATCAACGAAGATATTTTGGCTAATGAGCACAGTGAGTCTGACTAGTCTAATTGATGTCTAAATTATGCCTGATTAAAAACACAAATATTTAGCAAAGAAATTAAAGCTCATCTATTTATATTTCTAACATAAAAATATAAATTGTCCTTATAATTAATATTAAGTAAAAAAAAAAAAAAAAAAAAAAAGTAATAACTTTAAAAAAAATAGCGTTAACATATTTTTCTGGGGAAGGTGTGGGGTTTATCCCCCAGGTGGCAGACACCCACGGTACGCCACCGGTGCTTTCTATCTTCTGATTGGCGTTCACAGGCCACGGCGCCCACGGCTATGAGGGACCAGGCTATTCTCAGCCGCCTTTGTTTCCCTAACTTGTGTCAACTACCCAGGGCCGGATTAAGCCATCTTGGTGCCCTACGCACAAACCCACATGGGTGTCCCCGTCTCCCCCGCGCCACTGACCGCTGGTGCGTTCAATATTGTCCAAAATGTAAAAAAAAACAAAACAAAAACAGTTGTTAACAACAATATTTGTGATACTAGCGCTCATATAAAATCTACAATAAGGTATTTCTGAAATAAAATTAACTAGATACGACCTGCGGCGTAGCATACACTACTGACTTATTCATAGATAGTACAAAAAAGTATGTGTGGGGAGGGGGCGGACACACTCAGTAGCACGAAAAAAATGGGAACAACGCGAGTGAACGTTTGGGGGGGGGGGACCACCGAAGCATTTTTGAGAAGTATTTCGGACATCGCGACAATTTCAGCCGCGCCACCAAATACTCATGAAATATACATGTACTGAGCGTATTGTTGAGAGTGTATGTCTAAGTTTCCATCACTTAGAACAACATGGAACTGCTCGCTGAAGTTATCCCAATGTTGAAAAACAATTATAACAACCATGTTCCCAAGCAAGAGAGCAACAACTTCGTCTGTGATCTTTTCTCAGAAATGTGCGACCGATAGAAAAAAGACGGTTACCTGGTGAAGGAATTGGTATAGCATTGAACGAAGCTCACAGACGAAAAAAGAAAATCAAACTGCTATAACAATATATACCTACATGTTCTCGTCTATTCGTCTCTGTCTCAGTTTGTCACCGAAGGCGTAGAAAACAGATATACGAAATTTGCCTCTGGCATTCAGAGATACACCAGGAGTTCCAGGAGTATCACCATCAATGACCACCGTCTTTTGTTTATAATTACGGGTCAAAGTTGACTTATAATACACGCCTGCTTTTTTTTTTTAGCAGCATCTTCAGATCTTTCAAATTCATTCCTAGATTCATCAAGTGATCTACTGATGAAGAATGCAAATCAGCACGCGCGTTTTTTTGTAAGTTCACCTGTTCATTTTGTAGAGCTTGACTGACCTGCGAAAATGTTGTAACATTTCTTTCCATAAGACAAGCATAAGAGAGTATTCTAATTTTTGCATCTTTGAAATATTTTCTGCTTCTCTTCTCGTGTCCCCCTTCTGTGGCTGGTCTTCTTGTAAACATTCTAACACTTCTATAATCTGAGGATGAGACTTTAGAATACCTTCAGTTGCAATGCAATAGCATTTGCTTCCCATCTGGTATCGGAAAAAGATTTTACCAAAGTTTTATTCACAAGGTATCCTTTCAGAATCTTCCATCTGTAGGATGAAGATGAGAAAAAAGTATTGATAAGTTACTCTGTATGAAAGAAGTTTACTGCCTTAAAAAAAGTCAGCGGCTCTTCTGCCTACAAGATTTAATGAATGGGTAGCCCAAGGTATGTATATAACAAACACATTTTCCTGTTTAATTTTTCTCATCATGCCCTTGTAGCACCCAGGTATATCGAAGAACAAAGCTTAACTGATCAATATGTGCAATATCGTGTGTTGAATCTACCGACAACCTGAACTAACCAGAAGCCTTTACTTGATCTACAATTACTTCATGATTTTTTGGAACATAATTTCAATAAGTTTTCCACATACAGGTGTGGATAAAGGATTTCATTTTTAAACATTGATCAAACTGACTTATACAAACTCTAGTAATCTTAGATAATTTCCATTTTGTAAAGACCCAAATTTGTCACGTGTCCCTCTAAAGCCAGACCACGCGCGACTATGGTGCGAATAACAGCTAATTCTCTCCTAAAAACATGTCCTCAGTAACTGTACTCGTCAGTTATTTTCTCTTCTAGTAGTTTGGACGAGCTAAGAGTTTAAACCTGCAATCTTTTTGAGTAGCGCTTTATTCATTCTGATTATCAACTTGAATGTTATTTTTCCAGTGGTGTTGGGGAGGGGGTGAGGGTGGCCCCACGGGGTCTGAGGTGGCCCCGCCTTACATATAATATAAATATAACACAAAGGGCGCCTAGCACATGGCGCGACAATGTCTTGATGCTTATTTTTTTTCTAATTCTTGCCCTGCTCAATAAGTCAAAAACTAATTGAAAGTGCTGCCAATAGCTAAGTGATGCACGGTTCAATTGGGTTTGAACCACCGAAAACAACGTCACGCACCTAGGGGGGAGGGGGATGACGCATTTGTGACGAGAGGGAGGGAGAGTGAGGTAAGAAATATGACGTCACATAAAAAAAACGCGAAACTTTAAACAACAGTTCGATTGAAATATTTCATTGCTTTGATGCCATCCATATATTACGTACGCAAGAGGGGTAGGGGGTCTTCGATAAATGGCATTTTGAGTATGGATGCGTACGGGGGGGGGTCTCCACTGAATGCGTACGTAAGCACAACAAATTTAATTTGCTTAATACTAAGCCTAGTACCGTAAACCGCTCATCTTGAAAACGGCATATGGCATTCGTAACTGACTGAGTCAAGACTGAAATGCAATAATTTTTTATAATTTAATGCAAACAAAATTCTGAACTTTTAATTATTTAAAAGTAATTAATATTTGATTCAGACCAAACGTTCACACATTGCTAAAATATATCCGTCTAATTTATATTTCCATTTCTTGAAATTAGTAGAAGTTTCTCTTTCACCCACCGTTGTCTCAGCCCTTATATAAACCTAAGGGGATTGAGATTTCACTTCTTATATTATTCTACTTATCAGTTTGTTGGCCGTCCAAGAATGACGTCAATCGATTTTTGGCCAATTTTTACCTCCTTTCCCCACTTGTCTCAAAACTTAGACCCCACCCTCCAATATGACGTAACAAACCATTGAAATCCACCCCCCCATAAGCTTATAGAAAATTAACATGTTTCAAAATTACATTTTTGTCATAGAAATATGTATTTAGTGAAAGTCTGCACTCTAATATCGTAACTAAATAAATTGTAAGCAATCAAATATTTAAATGGAACTTTATTTAAAGTAGCGCATTTTGATTTCTTAAACACCCCCCCACCACTTGTCTTACATCGTCACAAATAAGGGACCCTTCTCCGCCCCACCCCCAGGAGCGTGACGTCATGTATGGAGGGGCTACAAATGACAAGTGATGTCTTTAAAGCACTTCGATTAACCGAAAATAAACGATGACCAACAGATATACCCTTAAAAACCACGTACAATTATCATTTACTCACAACGTGGATTTTAATTTAACCATAATTTATTATTAAATATATATTCAAAACAGATAATTATAAAATCAATATCGATATTCAAAGGAGAATTTATACAGAAATTAGAAAAAAGTATTTGGTAGGTATACACATAGCCATTTGATTCAAGCATTACTTACTTACACTCAAGTTACAGTCACTGATAACACACCTATTTTCTGTACCTGACAATAATAATAATAAAGTTTATTGTTTAACTAAAAAATGTGTGGAAAGGTTTTAGAAGTATTTACACACTAAACTTAATTTACTTTGTTAAAAATATACTTAGTATTGTTTGTAGGTCTTATTGAAAGGTTACCACACTTTTACAACCAGTATGTGAGGAGATGTGGGTACTACACATTAGTTTGGGTGATCCGTCATAACTGCCCCGGACAAAACGGCCGTGGTCAAAACGGCCCCGACAAATTGTTCAAGTTTTTTACCAAAAAAATTAAGTATATTTTGCATTTTAATTTAATTTAACCTCTGTTCAACTTATTCACCTTTGAAGAAAGTTGTCAAATTATTTATTGTAACGTTATGATATTATTTCATCTAAACAAATAATTATGACTTGCTACCATATAGTTTAAATGTTATTAAATTGTTTCTTGTGATATTATTATTATTGTTTTTTGTGAACTAAAACTGACACTGAATCGGTGAGTAAAAATAATAATATAAAAACATATTCCATTAACATATATTAGTCCATGGCCGATTTGTCTGAGGCCGTTTTGACCGGTGCCGTTTTGTTGGGGCCAATTTGTCGGTGAACCAATAGTTTGTGTGTGTGTGTGTGGAGATGTGGGTATTACACATTAGTTTGTGTGTGTGACTGTGAGGAGATGTAGGTGTTTACAAATCACGTTCTGCATCATGTGCCCTCCTAAAATATCTTTTGCAATGTAATACAAAGCACATCATCAATATTTCTATTGTCCTCAAGACAACTTAAATTTTTGTTTGTTTGTTAATCTACAGGTTTATCCATTTATATATATCATTTATACTCTGCTGGTCCGACAAGCAGTTCTTACAGCAGTTCAAAGCCGAACCACTGGCATAATTATGTTGACCTATATTCTAATATGTCCGTTTAAAACATATGTCCCACAACACAAGTTTGGGCCCCGTGAATACACCCCCTCCCCAAACCACACGTTTTGAATTTGAGTTCTGTGGGGGAAAAAAAGAGGGCTGGGGGATGTCGGTCATATTATTACTTGTTATTATAAGTAACTCAAATTATCTCCACATTCACATGTATTTTGGGCACATTGTAAATATTCATTTCATCTTTGTTAAGGTGTCTACTCATAGAAACCATTATTGTTACCAAGCTACTGCTGAAAATATGGAAAACTAAGCGGAACCTTATTTATTAATATACACGGTTCTGTTGATTTGATTGGATGACACTCATTGCTTATAATTACTGGTTAATTCTCTATATTTACTTTTACATGGTTACATTAATTTCAAGAAAGTTAAAAAAACAAAAACAGTTGTCATTAGGCACTATATTATATTTATGTACTGTATCCTGAAAATAAGAGTAAGTTTATTTTATAGTTGGGCTGTACCGGATTCAAATTTTTTAAAATCCGATCGGAGGCGGATTTGTGAAAGTGAAATTCAGACGGAGCCGGATTTGTAAAGGTGGCTGGATTTGCCGGGATGAAATCCGGTACAGCCCTAATTTTTATGGACGCTTCTGGCACAAATGAATAAGGTCCATTTAATTTGACACAACTTTTACTGTTGCAGTGATAGAAAGTCAATGAAGCTCATACAGGCGTTCAGTACAGTATATGTATCTACCATTCTTAGTGTTTAGATTTATGATCCATCCGATTATTTGTTGAGATGCTAAACTGAAAACATCTGGCTTATTTGTTAATGCTCTTTAAATAAAACTATTCAAATAATTTTTTAATACATTCAATAACGTGTTCATTTATTCTATAATTGAATAGAGAGTTGCTATTTCTTCTTCACTTATAACTTGCAGTACAAGGCGCTCGAGCACTTAATTTAATTTAAAACCAGCCAATGGCGAGCATTTCCTGGAAAGTTTATCCCATTTGTTATTGGGTAAAATATAGATGTAAAGTTCAGCTAATCAGTTAATTCAACTGATCAAAGAACATCAATATTTTACATCAAGAGTTTGCTATTTCTGTTTAAAATTGCTTTTCAGTATATGTTATTATTTATGTCAGCTGTATACAAACATTTGTCTATTAGTGTAATAAAAAATTGTATGCAGTCTATAAAAACACATATTTCTTTACTTTGAGCACTTAAATATTTATCAATCAGTGCCCATCAGTAGAGATGGAAATACTACTGTAAAAAAAAAATAATTTTCGATTCCCTATTTCCGTCAATCCACAAGATCCAAATATTTATAATAATTAACAGTATATACATGAATGCAGTTTTGATATAATTAATAATATACATTATTTATAACATGATTTACAATATTAAGCTACGGTTATAGCATTTTCATAAACCTGTTCCCTGAAAAAGTTTTATGGACCTGTTCCCTCAAACAGTTTTATAGACCTGTTACCTCAAAGTTTTATAGATCTGTCCCCTCAAACATTGTTACAATTCTATGACTTACACACCCGCAACGTTTTACAAATGAAAGCAGGATTTATAACTTATACATGTTAATAAAAGTTACTATAAACACTGATTGTGCAAATGTATGTTCAACCCATGGTGAGACCTAAGGTAAAATAATTAAAATCCTGTATGAGTCTTAAACTTTTTAAGTTTCTTTTTTAAATCAAATTCCTAATGGATCTTTATAAAGTAGATTTTTAACAAAGATTAATAATTTGATGTTTGCCATAGATTTAAAATAATAAGAATGTCACATATATTAGGAGAAGTTCAAAGAAAAATGTATGGGAAAGCTTTTTGGAAGTACTTGAAAATTCAGAAGTGATTAGAAAATATTTTATATGGGTGAAATTTTTGTAAAAAATAAATGACTAATGGTTAAAAAAAATGATAATTAATAATTTTAATGGACCCTCTCCCCAGTCAATACACCCACACCCTCTCCCCAGTAAATGCACCCCACCTTCTCCCCAGTTAATATACACCTCCCTCTCCCCAGTTAATGCACCCCACCCTCTCCCCAGTTAATGCAACCCCACCCTCTCCCCAGTTAATGCACCCCCACCCTCTCCCCATTTAATACACCCTACAGGATCAAAATAAAGCGAGGATCAAAAGATTTAGTCTCTGTAATGGAATTACAATGGCTGATCTTTGGACAGTAATGACCTGCCACAGCCTGTTAGAAATAGATGGGTCACTAGAGGAGTCTGTGTGTGGGGGGGGGGTAGCAGACAGCACTGGGTGACACCATCACAAAGGGGACACACTGCCTGGTGATACCAAAGTTTAAAATGACATATACTCCTGTTATTTTGCAGGGGCAGACTAGTGGTCTACGTGGTAATCCGTGAGGGGGTGACACCATGTGCTACCCCGCTAGATGACACCAACACATGTGACGCCTCTGGCTAGAAATACCAGAATAATATTCAACTGCTGGATTTTATTCACCTTCTTCTGGTCTCATTAAAGTTATTAACAGTCATGACATGAATGCAAGAGGCACAGCAAAATAAGTAGCATTTTGTAAACTTCACACTTATAGTAACAATTATCTTAGATATACAGACGCTCCTTCTATGCAAAAGATAATTGCGCCCTCAGAACATAACGGATGATCTGTTGGCAAAATACAAAAACAGTTGACAGAATACTGCCATGGCTGTTAACGAGAGCAAAAACTTAAGAATTTAACACAAACTCACTGTTACATGTAAATAACTAACACTTTGATTTTGTATACACACATTTGCTATTGACATTAATAAACACATAATCAATTATAACATTATCATTCACATTTTCAGTCCCTTTTTTTAAGAGTGATCAAAATATCTTTTGATAGTTCATGAATAAATCCAGTCTGTAGAATAATGAAAATACTTTATTTAATTTTGAATGGGGTTGTGTGTTCCATAATGAGACTCACCCTTTCATTGTTATCATAAGAAACCTTGTTTTGAGCCACTTGTGGACAATAGCAAAAACTTGTAAAATCCTTCAGTGATAGGAGTTACATTTATCATAACTCAATTATTTGCTATTGTCTTATATAGTTCCTGAATTGTTTTCATGAATTTATGTGTAATTAAAATAGAAATGTGGCTTCAGTTAGGAATATTGATTAAACTAAGAACATCATTGTCATAAACAAGTATGAAAAAGGTTAATGTTTTAACAATAATCAAGTCAACAGTTTTCACTTGAACAGAAATGATTCTTGTCAAGCATGTCATTTTGTATGAAAGTGTATGGTAGGAGTATATATGGTAGGGCTAATCTCCTCACTAAATTTCTGATATGCTTGGAATATCTTTGTATTGTAATTCTAATGATGTAGAAATTAAGCATAAAGTACATTGCCACCCCCCCCCCCTTTTTTTTTTTGGTCGTTTTTTTGCAGGCTTACCTCCCCTGTCAGAGACAATCATTTTTTTGCCTTTCATTTTTACAACCCAATCATAGAAAACTAAGATAAAGTTGCACACATTGCTTTTTTGTAGTTTAACTGTAACCAGCTACTCAAACCTCCACCAACACATGCCATGCTGTAATGGACATTATTCAATTGTCTCCCCTTAAAAAAAACAACAACAAAAAAAAAAAAAAAAAACTAAGGGGAATAAAATAAAAATCAAGGCTGTCAGAATTCAATCAAAAAGAATTTCAACACAACCTGAAAGCTAATCAATGCGTGCGGCTACAGCTTTGACAGTGGCAGCTTTCAGTTGGAGACAAATAGTCTTAGACTTTTCTGTTCAGAACTTGAGCATAGGGCCTTGAGACTGCACTTAAAACTCTGTGTAAAATTCTTATTCAAAATGTTTTTCCGTTGTTAATATTGATACTAATTTTGATGGAATATAATAGAGCTGGTATAGCCAGGAAAAAATGTAGTTTTTTTTTAAAAAACATGAGATGAATTTGCAGCATTAACAAGTCCAATTAGAGTAACAGCCGGCTTTGCTCTATTTGTACCATCAGCTGTAAATACTCACATCATTGTACATGTACTGTCAGAAATTACTAATTATCTCAACTGCAGATTGATTTTCTTGTAATTTATCAATTAAAAATGACCAATATGCAAGCACCCATAAGAAATAATATTCTTTAGCCCAAATGCCCATGATGAATATATTGATCACCTTGGTGCCTACTGGAACCCCTCACGACAAGAGAAAAAGAGCTAGACCCATAATGACTCGTAGAAGGGCACTGGAGGCAGACACATAAAAGATAGGGGTCAGCTGGAGAGACTGGCCCAAGACCAGGATACCTGGAGAGCCTTTGTTCATGGCCTATGTCCCAGATGGGACGACAGGCAATGATGATGATGGTGCCTATATTAAACTTGAAATCAGACCAGTTCAAGAAATAATCAGAAAGATTAGGGAGAGTTACTTTATTAAACACAGATAAAAACATTACATCTCTGTACAATTATTATAATTTAAAATGGTCTGTTAGTCTGTTACTAATACACAGTATTAGTGTTCAAGAATGTCCAGCATTAGTGTTCAAGGCTGCATCGAGTTGTAGTTGTCACTCAGCACCTAGTGAGGGACCTGATCGATGCCCTGATCAATGCCCTGATCAGCAAGTGATGTCTGTAACGAGGCAGGCTTGGGTGCCAGGAGCCACGGATACAAACTGCTGCGGATGGTTGTTTCATGTGTTGCCATCAAGGTCAGGTTGGTATATTGCACTGACATTTCTACTCATGGATCCCCGACTCTGTAGGCTGTTTTCATCAAGACTGGTTGGAAGAGATTCAAAACACTTTGATCATTGGCACAATTAGAGGATGTTAGCTTCAGCTATAGCACATAGTAGGCCAACAAGTTTAGATAGAGAGCATTCACTAGATTTACATGTTTTGTTATATAGCTTCACTAGATTAAAATGTTAAGATAGAGAGCATTCACTAGATTTACATGTTTTGTTATATAGCTTCACTAGATTTAAATGTTAAGATTGATGGCATTCACTAGATTTAAATGTTAAGATTGATGGCATTCACTAGATTTAAATGTTAAGATAGATGGCATTCACTAGATTTAAATGTTAAGATAGATGGCATTCACTAGATTTAAATGTTAAGATAGATGGCATTCACTAGATTTCTCACCATAAGTTACCAAAGAAGTTCAGAATAAACTTAGCACAGACCTAGCTCTACATGATACTCAAGATAAACTTAGCACAGACCTACCTCTGTATGATACTAAAGATAAACTTAGCACAGACCTAGCTCTACATGATACTCAAGATAAACTTAGCACAGACCTACCTCTACATGATACTCAAGATAAACTCAGCACAGACCTACCTCTGTATGATACTCAAGATAAACTAAGCACAGACCTACCTCTGTATGATACTAAAGATAAACTAAGGACAGACCTACCTCTGTATGATACTAAAGATAAACTAAGGACAGACCTACCTCTGTATGATACTCAGGTTTTCATTCAACATCCTCTGTAACTGATGCAACTCTTTTTCCAGAACCAAGCTTTGGTGAGACACCAGTTTGATACTGAAAGTATGGATAGTGAGAGTGAGAAGCCATGTAACTAGTGATGAAAGTATGGATAGTGAGAGTGTAACAAGTGATGGGTCCGATATTTCTATTCACACAGAAATATTAGACTGACAACTAGATGTAACCCAAAAACTGTCATAAATACTGAAAATAGACATGATTTCCCTTGTTAGCCGCAGTATCGGTGGTTGGTTGTAATACCCCTGGTTGGTTGTAACATCCCTGGTTGGTTATAATGCCCTTGGTTAGTTGTAATGCCCTTGGTTGGTTGTAATGCCCTTGGTTGGTTATGATACCCTGGTTGGTTGTAATACCCTGGTTGGTTGTAATACCCTGGTTGGTTGTAATACCCTGGTTGGTTGTAATACCCTGGTTGGTTGTAATACCCTGGTTGATTGTAATAACCTGGTTGGTTGTAATACCCTGGTTGATTATAATACCCTGGTTGGTTATAATACCCTGGTTGACTATAATACCCTGGTTGATTATAATACCCTGGTTGGTTGTAATACCCCTGGTTGGTTGTAATACCCTGGTTGGTTATAATACCCTGGTTGGTTATAATACCCTGGTTGGTTATAATACCCTGGTTGGTTGTAATACCCTGGTTGGTTGTAATACCCTGGTTGGTTGTAATACCCCTGGTTGGTTGTAATACCCTGGTTGGTTGTCATATCTTGATGTCCATGATTTCCCTGGTTGGTTTAAATACCAACAGTTGGCCATAATAAACTTTTCGGTGGTATAACGACAGATAGAATTTGGATAATGCCCTAAACGATTAACAAGAGTTAAATCCCGATATGAAAAACATTTCTTCTCATAACATCAGATATTGGGCACATAACAATGTTAAAACTTGTACTCAGCACTAACAGGTGGATGGATGGATGAGGCCACAACTTGTTTTCATGTTATTTAACTAAATATGGACAACTATGGATACAAAGCTAAACATTTTGGTAGTTTTTTCTTGTCTTGGCTTAACATCATGCCAGTGGCTGATATGCCAGCTTTTCAGTTGAATGTTATATGCCAATATCAAAATAAAATAAGTTAAATTTCACTACTTAAACAAACATAGTGTGGGTAAGACTGCAATCAGGCTTATAGATAAGTAGATGGATAACACACAAACAGGGTATGAGTGAGCTAGACACAAAGATGTCTACCCTGTTTGTGACGTCTTGTCAGGCTCACTCATACCCTGCTTGTGACGTCTTGTCAGGCCCACTCATACTCTGTTTGTGACGTCTTGTCAGGCCCACTCATACCCTGTTTGCGACGTCTTGTCAGACCCACTCATACCCTGTTTGTGACGTCTTGTCAGGCTCACTCACACCCTATTTGTGATATCTTGTCATAGTCTCTCATACCATGTTTGTGACATCTTGTCATAGTCACTCATGCCCTGTTTGTGATGTATTGTCAGGCTCACTCATAACCAGTTTGTGACGTCTTGTCAGACTCACTCATACCCTGTTTGTGACGTCTTGTCAGGCTCACTCATACCCTGTTTGTGACGTCTTGTCAGGCTCACTCATACCCTGTTTGTGACGTCTTATCAGGCTCACTCATACCATAATTGTGACGTCTTGTCAGGCTCACTCATACCCTGTTTGTGACGTCTTGTCAGGCTCACTCATACCCTGTTTGTGACGTCTTGTCAGGCTCACTCATACCCGGTTTGTGTGTTATCCATCTACTTAAACCAAAACATACTCTTCATGAAATCCCGCCGACAGGTGCGACTCTCGTATTCCTTCCTCTCTAGGCAACCTTTCCGCTCCCGACACAGACAATTCAGGAGACTCCGTTAGTGGGCCAGTTGGTCTTGCTGAACTCTCTTGTACAGCAAGTCCAGTAAAGTAGCCAGTGTCCTTCTCCATCACTTTCAGCTGGCTTTTGGTGGATGTCTTCAACTGAGGATAAGATGTGATTTAATACACACAGAGAACAAGCTTCAGCTTTTGAGACTTGTCTATTTGTTCTATTTAGTTGAATGATATTCATGAGAATGTCAAGTAAAGCAAATGGGGGCTTTGTTAAATATGATGAAAATAAAAATGAGGATTATGTAATGGTTATTAAATAAATGTAAAATACACTGAAGGGCAGAATCCATGTGTTCATTACAAAGGAGGGCAGAAACCATCTATTTATTAAAAGGAAGGGCAGAAACCATGTGTTCATTAAAAGGAAGGGTAAAAACCATTTGTTCATTACAAAAAAGGGCAGAATCCATGTGTTCATTACAAAGAAGGGCACAGACCATCTGTTCATTACAAAGGGCACAGACCATCTGTTCATTACAAAGGGCACAGACCATCTGTTTATTACAAGGAAGGGCACAAACCATCTGTTCATTACAAAGGGCACAAACCATCTGTTCATTACAAAGGGCACAGACCATCTGTTCATTACAAAGAAGGGCACAGACCATCGTTCTTTACAAAGGGAACAGACCATCTGTTCATTACAAAGGGCACAGACCATCTGTTTATTACAAGGAAGGGCACAAACCATCTATTCATTACAAAGGGCACAGACCATCTGTTTATTACAAGGAAGGGCACAGACCATCTGTTCATTACAAGGAAGGGCACAGACTATCTGTTCATTACAAGGAAGCTAAAAGATTTATTGAAACTAAACTATGAAAAACAAATACATTTTGGCTAAAAATAGCCTTCAAGTATTCCGTTTTGCTGAAGGATTCTTTCATCTTAGCAGACGAAAAAGGGGAGAGGGGGTAATTTTAATCAAACTTATGTCATACGTTGATTGGTATCTCCAAGAAAGACAGTTAAACAAAGCATGACTTTTGATAAGGTTAAACCAGATGTTCATCAAATTGAAACAATTTTTAAAAAAAAGAAGTTCTTTCAAACTGAATTTCAAACATGATCCTTTTAATGATTGGAAATGGGAATGGGGAAACTCACCAATGTGAGACAAAGTTTATTCACAACTCACGTTACACTAATGTCAACACATTAATTCACCACAACTTATATACACAGTAATGTCAACGCATTAATTCACCACAAATTATATACACAGTTGTGTCAACACATCAATTCACCACAACTTATATACACATTCGTGCAAGTACCTTGATTAACAAAAACTCACCTTTACCAGTTTATCACTGAGAAGTTTCTGACAGTTTAAGACGCTGTTTATATTCTTCTCAATTTTCTGGATTCGTGTCAGAGATTTTGTTAAAGAACTGTAAAAACAAGAAATAATATTGTGGAATAAAATGATTTTGTTGATGACCTGTAGTGACAGGAAATATTGTTACAGGATAAATAAAGACATTTTGTTAATGATATGTAGTGACTAGGCCTGTCAATGGCTCTTCTGTTTTCACATTGTGGCTCGCAAACAATTTATCAAATAAAACTTTTTGTTTGAGATATATGCTGTGAAAGATTGACACAAAAACATTAGAGAAAAAGTTTCTGTCAACATGGAATAAAATATGATCCGGACAAACTACAAAGTATTTTGATACACCTTTTTTTCTCTGAACATGAAGCAAAAATCACTTCATACAAAAATATCTTGGTTCTTTAAATGAATCAAATAAGCAAAAAACACGACCACGCCGCCTAGAATTAGGAGGGGCTGAAAATGATGGCTTTGAAATACACCAACAACATTGGTGTTGAAACAAGCAATGTTTCTTATCTAACCCCACCCCCCTCTCACTCCTTCCTTCATTCCTATCCCCACCATACTTAAAAACAACAACCTTATCTATTATTGTTTTTCTTTTTAAAATTGAGATGTTCAGTGCTTTCACTGTACTAACAAAGAGAATTGAAACTTTAAAAAATTATCTGGACAGAAACAAAGATTAATAAAAATCTGAGTTTGACTTAAATTGGAAAAGTTGAAGTTGGTTTGTAAATGGTTCATGTAAAACTGTCACCAACCGTCCACAGGTTTCGGCACGGTCAATGGCGCAACTCGCAGCCGCTGAAACCAATTACAATCCTTCCCCCTTTCCATTCACTTGTGTTTCTTGTGTTTGTAAACACGTGTGGGCCTAGCACAAAACTGCTTTTAATAAAATTGCCTGCATTTAAAGTTAATAAATTAAATAGTTACAGCTGCCACCTAGCAGACATTAGCATTCAAGCCCGTATGACCTGACGGATCCTTACGTCATTGCTGTTGACATTTTGTTTGAATGTTCAATTTACTGTAGTTTTGGTTTATGAGTATGTCAAATACATTTACAGTAGGAATAAAAGTTTCTGGTGCATTAAAGTTCATAATAGAAAGTTACTGGAAGCATGCCGTTGGCTACAGTATGAAATGAGGTGCATGGATGGTAGCAAGGTTGCTTTGTATAGCCGTCATGATGGGTACCCGTTCAAAATTTGGACAGGTACACAGTTAGCTATTCTAAATCATATTGACAGCCCTAGTAATTACAAGAAATATTGTTGCAAAATAAAGAGCTTTTGTTAATGATCTATAGAGAAAAGCATTATTGTTGCACAATAAAGGTTAAATTCAGAGAAGACAATATAATTCTGACAATTGATTACAAACTAGCCGTTCTGTGTCACAACTTCTTTTCTGACTCATGCCCTTCATATCTTACTGAACTTTTGTCAGTCTAATCACCAAGTTGTCAGCTACGCTCATCTGCAGATACAAGCATTCTCTGTGTTCCTAAGACAAGAACTAAAACATTTGGCCAAAGGTCATTCTCTTTTTGTTCACCCAAACAATGGAATTCTCTTCCATCACACATCCGTAGTATTTCAACTGCTAAGTCATTCAAGACTGCACTTAAGACACATCTTTTCAAAATTTATTTTGAAAATTAATGAAACAACATTTCTTTAAATGATTAACATAGCTGATGTATAACATATTGTCATTTATGTAGTTAGTATGATATGAATGTTTCTTTAATTAATATATATGTATTGTTATCTCCATGTAAAGTGCTGTGAGCCCGGCTCCTTGCTGGGATACAGCGCTATATAAATTATCATTTATTATTATTATTATAATCTCATACGCATGAGCTTATTAAGCACACACCATCATTACTAGCCATTCACATAAATATTTTTCAACCATTAATTCTGTGTAACAAATATTTGATATCTCTGGTCTTTCTTCTCCTTACAGACTCCCACATTAGCAACAACAAACACATACCAATCTTAATTTCTCCCTTCTGGCAGGGGAATGGGGTTGCCTGAACAAGCCAGAATGCCAACACACCATCAACATTTAAAACTCTAATAAAAATGCTAGACTTGACACTTGCCAAGGATAAGTGTAGGACACAATGATCTTCTGTGTAGAAAAGAAAATGTCTGTTGCACTCACTCTATGATCTGTGAAACATTTTTATGCAGCATTTCCAACTTTGGGAGGCAGTGGTCAGTCAGGGTGGACCTCATTGAGGTGCAGTGCTCTTGGAGCTTGAGCCTGTAGGAAAGTAGTTGTGACATTCATTCAGCTATGTTTTAGTTTCAAATCTGTTACTTAGAATAGCAAGAATACGTCATTTCAATTTAAGTTTTTCAAGTCATGTTAAGTTATTTCAAGTCATTTCAAGTCATGTTAAGTCATTTCAAGTCATATTAAGTCATTTCAAGTCATGTTAAGTTATTTCAAGTCATGATAAGTCATTTCAAGTCATGTTAAGTCATTTCGAGTCATGTTAAGTCATTTTGAGTCATGTTAAGTCATTTCAAGTCATGTTAAGTCATTTCAAGTCATGTTAAGTCATTTCAAGTCATGTTAAGTCATTTCAAGTTATGTTAAGTTATGTTAAGTCATTTCAAGTCATATTAAGTAATTGAAAAAGATAACTGACATAAAAACATTGACTCTAATCATTATGACAATGAGTTTCAATACAGCTGTACATAATGCAGTTGTTGCTATAAGCAATGAAAGAAAAAAACAAAATTTATTCCATCACTTTAAATATCATTTTATAAAAAAAAATTAAAAAAAAAAAATTATCTGTTAATTATAAATACTTTAATTTATGCATATGTTTCATTTAAATTTCAGCATTCTTAAAAGATAAACTATTTCTCAAGACCTTCCTCTAAAAGTTGCCATCAAAATTTTGCAGTGGAGTTTACTTTTATAACTGCAGTCAACTTTTTTACTAGATTTTTCTCAGCAACGTAAGGTCACATGTTACATACCTCTCAAATCCATGAATATTTTCATCATGTTGAGCCATCTGTGTTTTGACATTTTTGTCTCTCCTGAACCGACTCTGAACACCTAATATGACAGACATGTGGTGCTGGATTTTCTTGTAACTAAAAAATAAATTCATCTTTTATTATTTATAGGGAGGTACCTAAAGGTTCAATTAAAATTTCTTATTTTACTTTTTCATAGGAGTAGTTTGTGATCTTAATGAAACTGCCTTACAAGTGTGGAGTAATATACACAAGAGAAATTTATTTTATTCATAGTCACCAAATTGATTTCATCAATAATTCAAATATCAATTACATCAACAATTATAATATTGATTTGGTTATCTAGTGTTCAAAATTACTTTAATAGTTCTACAGTAGATTCCATCTATAATTCTACTATTTCCACTATTATTCAAATATTTAATAGATATATTTTTAAATTTGATTACATCTAAATTTCTGTATTTCAACATCTAAAAATGTCTTGTAACACCTCCCCAGATTGAGAATTCAACATCCTCATATTTTTTTTAAAAATAGCTAAAATTTTTTAAAAAATTATATGAATGACAAAATCTTTTTCTAGTAGCAATTAAAAATTATAAAAATTAACATTATTTTAAAAGGGAAATTTTAAGTACTGGCATTTATTTTATTAAAAAAACAGAAAAAAAATTATAATTATATGTTATCCTACCAATTTTCAGCCACACAAACAGCCACTAATTTCAGGGCATGCATCTTGATATCCTCCAGCTTTTTGACCAAAGTATCTCTGTATTGTTCTATCTCAACAATTCGCTCCCTGGCCTGCAGATCAAAGACATTTCAACATAATTTACATCAGACAATCACTATATTCAAGGAAAACTTTTTCCTTTTCACTTCATTTGGATATTGTTGGCTCAGCATCACAAGGGAATGAATGGATTGCAGCTTACTTACACTTTAAAAAAAAAAAACTTCATAAAAAATCTACCAATTCCCACCTTGGCATGGACCTGCCGTACCACAGAATCTTGAAGAATTGCCTCCAGGTGATCAATGTCGGGGTGACCTCTGTGCCTGGCTGCCAGGACATCCCTTAGAATTTCAATCAAATCAAAAAATGTCTCATAGTGAAACTTGCATTCATCCATGAGCTGCTTCATGAAGTTCTGGCTCACTTTGGTTGCCTCCAGTCGGCTCTCTACATACACTCTGGGAACAAGCAGAGTTGTACATTTTAAATGATCATTCAATAACGCCTTCAGCTTATAGCAGAGTCCATTTGAGACAGAAATATTGCTGCATTTTAAATAGCTACTTTTTGTATGGTTCTTACAAAGTTAGACTGACTTATAGATAAAAAAAACAATAGTTGAAAAAAATTAGCAAATAATTTTAAAAACTAAACTAATGTTTAAAATATTTTAACAGATTTGCCCCTAGACATTACACTTAAGGAATTCTTCCAACCTAAATGATGTTACAATGTGCAACTGTGATGCTTGCAGAATGAAGAAACTGAGCCTGATAATACCTAAAACAAAGTAAGCCGCCGGCCAAGCTTTCCTGCTGCGCACACGTCTTCTCCACGTATCTCTTGATGAGCTCTCCTCTCGCAGCACAGCTATGAGCCAGTCTGGCATCGGCATCCATGTCAGAGTAGATGATGAAATCTGGGATGGGGGCTGTAGGGGGAAGGAGAGAATGCTTTTTATTGGACCAAAAAAAAAATCAGTTCAGAGGATATGTTGTCTAAATATATCACAACTCATCAGGTCAAAGGAAATGTTGTCTAAATCTATCACAACTCATCAGTTCAGAGGATATGTTGTCTAAATCTATCACAACTCATCAGTTCAGAGGATATGTTGTCTAAATCTATCACAACTCATCAGTTCAGAGGATATGTTGTCTAAATCTATCACAACTCAGTTCAGAGGATATGTTGTCTCAATATATCACAACTCATCAGGTCAAAGGAAATGTTGTCTCAATATATCAAAACTCATCAGAGGATATGTTGTCTAAATCTATCACAACTCATCAGAGAATATGTTGTCT
>MUZC01004714.1:298991-313809 GCA_002072015.1 Radix auricularia | reverse complement strand
AACTCATCAGAGAATATGTTGTCTCAATATATCAAAACTCATCAGAGAATATGTTGTCTCAATATATCAAAACTCATCAGAGAATATGTTGTCTCAATATATCAAAACTCATCAGAGAATATGTTGTCTCAATATATCAAAACTCATCAGAGGACAGAAAGACACAGGCTGTATAAACAAAACTTAGCAAATGAGAGAAAGATATAAAATATTAAAATCGTGGACTTAGAGAAATGCTAGTAAGTGCATTGAAAACAATAAATTTAAAAAAAAAATCAAAATAATTTAATCTTAATATGCCAATTTTAAAAAAATCAAAATAATGTAATCGTAATATGCAAATTTTAAAAATAATTTTTTGTTGTCAATGCACTCTCTTGAATTTCTTTAAGTCCTTAAATATTATGCGAAAAATGAGGCAGTAAGTTTGAAATGATTTTATATGGAATTAATTCAATAATATATACAAAATTAAGGTGTCTAAGCCCTGCACAAGTTGATATGATAAAATATCATTATATGCTGTATGGACAAATAATAATCATTTGCAACTATTCATTACACCTCAATATGATTCTAATACTGCTTCTTGTACTTTGTTCCCAGTGTGCCATCTATAAATGATGATTGTATGCACAAAATATTTAAACATTTGTCAGGAAAAGCTTTACATTAATTAACCATGAGCTCAAGTTTTAAAAGTAGTTCCTAATTTCTATTTGTAGGAAGCCAATGATTTTAAGCACATGTTAATATTGCCACTATATTTGTTTTCATTTATCTCGGTCATCGGTTATCTGCACCCTTTTTGGTAACCCCAATGCTGGCGACATAACCAATTTCCCCTGCCTGCGACAAAACCAATTTCCCCTGCTGGCTACATAACCAATTTCCCCTGCCGGCGACAAAACCAATTTCCCCTGCTGGCTACATAACCAATTTCCCCTGCCGGCGACATAACCAATTTCCCCTGCCGGCGACAGAACCAATCTCCCCTGCCAGCGACAGAACCAATCTCCCCTGCCGGCGACAGAACCAATCTCCCCTGCAGCTGAGTTAGCACTGTCATGAATATTTTGTGTTCAGGTATTCATGTATTGGCTTTGATACTCTAGAAATATTTAATCTAAATAAAATTTTCTTTTGGCTATCTTAAACAAAACAACTATCAAAAGGAATCTCTAAAATTTGCATTAAAATAAAAGTCCTATTTTGATCTCCTCCCTAAATATACACTCAAAGTCCTATTTTGATCTCCTCCCTGATATACAAAGTCCTATTTTGATTTCCTCCCTAAATATACATTCAAAGTCCTATTTTAATCTCCCTAATATACAAAGTCCAATTTGATCTCCTCCCTAAATATACATTCAAAGTCCTATCAACAATGGAGTTTAAAAAAAAAAAGAAATATTTCAAAACGTCTATTTCAGTTTACTTCCTTGTTAAGTCGGTTGACAGTTTTCAATAACGAAAAATAAATATAGTTTAAGGCTGTGTAAATCAAAGCCAACACGAAGTGCTGTATCAAGCTGCTTTTGAAAGGTATTTTTTTTCATGCAGAGGTTCCCATACCCTATTTAGGTTGCTCCAAATTTGATAATTACTGGTAACCACATGAGGAATAGAAATAGGGGAGGGTTAGGGTTCATTCACTGCTGCATCACAAAGATGATACATAGCTGCCCTAAGGTAGATGTAATATAAACTAGAAATATTCAGATTGTCATTTTCATAGCGCTAATCGTGAAATCAGGGTGGTCTCATGAAAATGGAAATCTAATGTGGCTAATTCACCGAAAAAAGTGAAAAAGAGGGAGATTCAAGCTGAGGTCAGAGCAAAGTGGCTGAGGATACATTAAGTAAACTTGGTTTCTAAGGATACATTAAGTAAACCTTGGTTTCTAAGGATACATTAGGTAAAAATTAGTTTCTAAAGATACATAAGTAAACCTTAGTTTCTAAGGATACATTAAGTAAACCTTGGTTTTTAGGGCATTCAATTTGCAGGTAGTGAATTCTTCTTATTTTATCTACTTACTCAATAGAATGTACAAAAAAGGCAGGTAACAGCCTATGACAGGTAACAGTTTATGACAGATAACAGTTTATGACAGGTAACAGTTTATGGCAGGTAACAGTTTATGACAGGCAACAGTTTATGGCAGGTAAAAGTTTATGACAGGCAACAGTTTATGACAGGTAACAGTTTATGACAGGCAACAGTTTATGACAGGTAACAGTTTATGACAGGTAACAGTTTATGGCAGGTAACAGTTTATGACAGGTGACAGTTAATGATTTTGAAACAGAGTGTGAAGAAGTTTTTTCAATGATCTATATTATGTGCTCTGTTGAAATAGTGCTCAAAGGTTTTTTTTTAATTGAGCAAAAAGAAAGCTTTTCAATCTTGAACCTCTCTTGCTCTATTATTTTTTACTTACTTTTGAAAACAAGTTAAGATATAATAAAAAGCATTTGTTCTGTTTAATTTTTCAGCACTATATAACTTTGAAGAACAAACATTGATAATTACATTTAAAGTGGTGGCAACAATTCAAATGATTTTTTTGAAAAAATTGGATGTTGGAATGAAATGAAATAAACTTTGATGTTTAATGTTTCAGCCCATGTTCTTAGTAATGTTTCCTGTACTAAAGATTTGCACTTGTTAAGACTGTATTTGTCCCTATGAAAAGTTCTTCTCCACTTAATTCTTTCAAATAAGTCAAAATTATGTTTTTTTGCATACCAAAAAGTTAATATCATTTAACTCACGAATTTCAGGTTTTGCAAGGCGCACATTTTCACTAATTTCTTTTTGAAATAGGTAAATGCTGTGGTGCAGTAGGTGGGGGGGATAGTCCTTCAGTTGACTTTTTGGATCGATGATTTCCTCCAAGCACTTGGGACCAATCAATAAAATTTGGTCACGTGCTGCAATGTCAGTCAACGAGGCTATTTGGTCTTGAAGCCCAGGTAGGCTATGAAAATAAGAGCATTGAAAAGTCAATTAAAATTAAGGACTTATCAAAACTGTTGCCAGGATTAACACAATTGAGGAAAAAAAAATCGTTATTTGACAATTAGAAAGGTAAAATATATTGTATTTTAATTTTTTTAATTAAGTTCAGAGAACAAGACATTTTTATTTCTTATCTAGTGCTTATAGCATTTCTATCAATGTTTAGTGCTTACGTTGTAGTCCGATCGGCATATATTTTCAAATTTTCACACCGATTGATGTAAAAAACACAAACTGTAATCTTTTGCTCAATGTTTTGAACCATGCGAAACAAGCTGTCGTATGTCAACATCTTGGCAGCATCAGGTTCCATAAGACCGGCTAGCATCGGAATAACTATTGACTTCAAACCACTGCAGATAGACAGTTGGAAAAAAATGTTTTCATTTTGCAAAGAGCTTTTGAATACAAGAAATCTGAAAGAGCTTGTGGAAAAAGACATTTCAGTTAACAACTTATCAAACTTAAACAAAAATCAAATGTATGTGCAATAATAACAATAAAATCTACCAATTCCCAGCTCATGCTTTAGCCCACTAGATCATGAGGAACAATCAAGAATGTATTCAAGGATAAAATGGAGATAGTGGTTCTTGGGAAAGGTTCAGTAAATAAATACTTCCAGACATTATTGTTAAACATTTTATCTAAAAATTTATACCATTTTTTACAATCCAAACAGCTCTGCACACACATAAAATAATTTTTCCTCCTGGAGTTAAAAAAATGCATTGTTGAATAATATACTAGTTGTCATTTTGAATTAGTTAAAAAGCTGTCATTTATATAATATTGCAAATAACTTTTAATTGAACAAGACTTCAGTTTGTAAAATAGTTATTTAAAATAAAATAAATTAATGAAATCATTAAAATTTGTACTGGTCAGCATTGTTATGATGGTGCAAGGGACAAGTGACAGTGGTGGTACACACCTGGACAAGGGGGAAGTTAGTGATTGTACACACCTGGACAAGGGGGATGTTTCAGGTAGGTCTCGCTTCCATTGGATGGGTCCGTGCTCAAAGTTCTGGATACCAGAAATAACTCCACTCTCCTTCTGTGTGATAATCTCAAACCTGGGATTAAAGAAACAAAATTTGTACATGGGCTCCAAACCTGGGATTAAAGAAACAACATTGGTACATGAGCTCCAAACCTGGGATTAAAGAGACAACATTCATACATGAGCTCCAAACCTGGGATTAAAGAAACAACATTCATACATGAGCTCCAAACCTGGGATTAAAGAAACAACATTAATACACAGGACAGTCACGATTTTTTCAATTTTTTCTCCATTGTTCTCAAACGGTATCTTCAATGGACCCAACAGTTGATACAGGTGCTGAGATATCACAAGCCACTCAACATGATGAGCCCTGACATCTTGTTTGAATTTTATTCACCAGTACCAAGAAAAATAGTTAAGTAACTGTAACACTTGGGGAAGGCCAAGAAAGCGTCCAAATTAAAAAAAAAAAGAAAAGATAAACTCAGTGGTCTGCAGGAAATAGGACCCTCAATATTTGGAAGCAGAGAAGAGAAATAATCTTAGTTTTATTCAACTGTACAGTTAGTTCTATACCAATGACACAGGTGGCATGTTATTATCTGAAATCCTCAAATAACGGCTTACCTCAAGACAGGAAAACTAACGCTCCACCAACATTAAAAACTCTAATAAACATGCAGGATGAGACATAAACCACAGGTAAGCATAGGATGCAATTAACTTCTCTATAGAAGGAGTGTCTGTAACAGATGAGATAAGAAGAGAAGATAGGATAAAAAAAAAAGTTGTGAAAATTAGCAACTTTTTTCGGTGCCAAATCTTAGGAGAAGGGCAATTCACTGCAAGCAGATTTCATAAGACTATAATGAGAAGAACGCTATGCGCAACAAGGAAGTGCATTGTATATCAGGTATTGTATTGTTTGAAAGGTCTCCCCTGGTGAATGGCTCAATACAAAAGGCAAGCACCTATTGTTCAAAAGTCAAAACATAAACCGTGACAAACTTGTTGTTAAACAAGAGTAGTCATAGACAGAACTAGGCATCCTGCTAGCACAATGGCGGCAAAGTGTCAAGAAAAAAAAAAATATCAGGTTTTTCTTGGAAGAATTAATTTAGGATGCCTAATGCAATGATGAATAATAAATGTATACAACATTATTATCTAGCGGGCTTGATTTTATTATTTTTTAAAAATTATTAATTTTATTAATGGGTATAAAACACTTAAATTTATTAAAAATAATAATGTAAGCCCCAAAAGATAAATTATATTTTTTTTAGATAAATAAATAGTTTTATAATGTATATAATATATATAAAATGTAGTATTAAATTTTAATGTTATTATTTTTTTGTCAGCCAATGTGATTCACCTTATAAATGTTCCATAAAAAAAGTCCTTATAAGATGTTGGCCAGGCAAACCTGATTTCATATTGTGGATGAATGGATAACTGAATGTCAATGTTGTGGGTTTGGGAATTTCCTGTTTAAATCATCTAGAAGAAATCTCAAAGACTTTCAGTAAATTCCTCCCACCTCCCACAGCTAATTTAGAATTTAAGTTAGAAGGGGTTAAACTACAACCTATTGAGAACGTAGTTAAGTTGAGTTTAACTTTCTACTCTTAACAAGAATCTGACATGAATCTCATCTTATTTATAGCAGATATTTACCTTTAACTTAGAAACTTTCTTTAAAATGAACTATTTAAACTTCTTTTAACACTTAACAAAAAGTTGAGTCACTTTTTAAAAAAATAGATACAGCTCCAAGGTAATTTCTTTACATTATATTGACATGTTCTATTTATAGCACACATGAATAAGAGTTCAATGCAGTAGTCAATAACACATTAAAAAACTGAAAGCACTTGTTAAAGCCAGGGTGGCAACCACCAGGTAATGTGAGTCATGGAGTCAACTGATCGCTTCAGAGGTCTCAAAAATTTCATGGCTATAATGTCACGATTTTTAAAAAAAAAATGTATAAATGCCTAATTGTTTATATTTCTATTACTCAATTTTTATAACCCATTGATAATAATTTAGTTTGGAATAATTTGCTCCAGTCAAGTTTGTGAATACTGTGTAAGTTAAAATATTATTTTAAAACCGAAATTCTATTGTGTAGATAAAAAAACTTGAAATTTTATTTTAAAAAAAAGACAATGAAAAGTTTATCACAAACAGGACTCGTTGAGTTGGGACCAAACCATAAAAATGGGTTTTTCATCTAAGCCTGTTGAAATATTGCAAATCAGCCTTCCAGAAAAGACAACACCACTATTCATACCTGGACATAAACTAGTAAATTCGCCCTTGTGCCTTGTATAGTTTCACATTTTATAACTCTCAATTCCATAATAAATTTACCACAGTCATTTAATACAAATAGAATCTCTATGCTAGCCCTTATCCTGGTGATGATTTTGGTGGGGTTTTTTTTTTCTGCTGCTTCTTTCACAAATTATCATTTAAACATATTTAATTTGGTAGAAATGTATTTCCCCCATCAGCAAAAACAACAGCTGAAGGTCACATAACATTTTTTTTTATTGGTAATTTGCAAATGAGGATGTTCAAATTTTTGGGGAGATTTGGGGGAATCCCCAAAAAGCAATTAGTAAAAATATGCAATCAGAGAGATTATGATATCAGATCAATGAATGGGATTATCTAGATTGAACAGTAGGACTAATGAAAAGATCCTTTGGTGCTTTAAACAATGAGTGAAAAAATCAATTTGGCTTTAAACATTATGACTAAATGAAGAGATCAATTTGGCATTATAAACAGTAGGACTTAGTGAAAAAATAAATATGCACTTTAACAAGCAGTTCTAAATGAAAAGATCAATTATCTAGAATGGCTATGTTGCCTGCTCGGCATTTTGTCAGCCATTCTGCGCGCCGTGAAAATACACATGTGTTTTCATTCTCACTCTGGTAGGTTAATTATGGACTTTTAAAATAAAGCTGCCATACTTACATTGTTTGTTTGTTATTGCGCCCCCCATAAGGCTGGAACGGTAGCTGACCAGTGGCTGTGTGAAAGAACGTAACTCCTAATGACCACAGGTCAACCTTCGCATCAAACATCTGGACAGTGGGAAGTTTCAACACAGCCTTTTCATAAATCCCCGGGTGCTGGGTGGGAACAGACGAAATTGGGAATTAGAAATAGCTAAGCTTATAACTGGCATAAAAACATTATTGGCATTGACTTTTAAGTGTATACCAACATGAAAACATTGACATCGTCTTTCAAGTGTATAACAACATAAAAATAAAAACATTATTGGCATCGTCTTTCAAGTGTATACCAACATAAAAATAAAAACATTATTGGCATCGTCTTTCAAGAGCATACCAATATAAAAACAGGATTATCTGTTTATTTTCTCAACAATATCTTTTAAAAAAATGTTAACAATTAAAAATGTTCTAATTTTAATGTTTATTTAAAAGATATAATATACAAATATTTTGCAGTGCCAATCAGATTCTGCGTGCGCCTATAAATTCGACAAATGAAATGTTCAAAGTCATGTGAAATAAAATATTTTTAACTTGAAATTTAGAATGTAGTGTCAAATGTGATGTGGGATTAAAGTATAGAATGTAGTGTTGATGTGATGTGGGACTAAAGTATAGAATGTAGTGTTGATGTGATGTGGGATTAAAGCATAGAATGTAGTGTTGATGTGATGTGGGATTAAAGCATAGAATGTAGTGTTGATGTGATGTGGGATTAAAGTATAGAATGTAGTGTTGATGTGATGTGGGATTAAAGTATAGAATGTAGTGTCAAATGGGATGTGGGATTAAAGTATAGAATGTAGTACTGGATGTAGTGTAGAATGCAGTGTTAGATTTAGGTGAATATTTAAAGCAATCACAAATTTTCTAATTTGAGACTTTACAATCTGATTTTGCACTGAATCATTGTAATGCACTGAATCATTGTATTGCGCCGAATCATTGTATTGCATCGAATCATTGTATTGCGCTGAATCATTGTATTGCGCCGAATCATTGTATTGCGCTGAATCATTGTATTGCACTGAATCATTGTATTATTTGTGGCCAAACAAGCTGACTGTAGTCAATTATCATTATGGGGAATACCCCTCCAAATTAGATTTCTCCCTTCACAGAATTGATAAAAATTTAATGTATGTAAGACATCCTGGTCAATAGAGAGTGACGTCACACACCTTGCGAAGGCCACTGTGACATTTCTTGTGTATTTAGCTTTATCCTCAAGTGCTCATTGCTACAAGTTGGCAGTTTTTACTTTTTTAAAATCAGAAAACCGGAAGCAGGAACTGACATGTCTAGTTCTTTATACACGTCTAGGTCTTTATACACATCCAGGTCTTTATACATATCCGGGTTTTTATACACGTCAAGGTTTTTATACATGTCTAGGTCTTTATACACATCTCAGTCTTTATATACATGTCAGTCTTTATACACGTGTCAGTCTTTATACACGTGTCAGTCTTTATACATGTGTCAGTCTTTATACACATCTCAGTCTTTAGACACGTGTCAGTCTTTCAACATGTTTACCATTGACAATTAGTGCGAGGTTCCTGTTAAGGCTTTACTTTATGTCGTCTATACCATGGGAATGAACTTTGACACTGGACAAATATTATGCTTCTTTAGCCAATGAAAAGATAAAGCCTAAGAAGACTGGAGCTCCCATTATTATACTGAGTGACACTGAAAAACAGTGATCTTTGAAATGCATTCACAGAGGAGGACGTAATTTTTAAAAAATGATACATTCCATTAATGTTTCTTAAATGGCTTATTTAAGGTTTCAATTACTATATATCAAATGTTTTTTTTCTAATGATTATGACTCTTTTTTTAAAAATCAGATTGTTGAAAAAGCTCTTCTTTTTTTTTTTTTTTTTTTTTTGTATCACCCTGTATTTTAGTCACTTGGACATTTTAAAAGAATACTTGACAGGAAACAGTACAACGAGTGATTCTCTCTTGTTTCTTTATCAACTGAAAGCAGCAAGGTAATCATAAAATATGAGACTGCCATTAACGTATTCATGACACAGACCATGCCCTGTCTATATCAGCTAGCTAATTCCCACTGTCTATATTAGCTAACTAATCCCCACTGTCTATATCAGCTAGCTAATTCCCACTGTCTATATTAGCTAACTAATCCCCACTCTCTATATTAGCTAGCTAATCCCCACTGTCTATATTAGCTAACTAATCCCCACTCTCTATATTAGCTAGCTAATCCCCACTGTCTATATTAGCTAAAAAAATCCCCACTGCCTATATTAGCTAACTAATCCCCACTGTCTATATCAGCTAGCTAATCCCCACTGTCTATATTAGCTAACTAATCCCCACTGTCTATATTAGCTAACTAATCCCTACTGTCTATATTAGCTAACTAATCCCCACTGTCTATATCAGCTAGCTAATTCCCACTGTCTATATCAGCTAGCTAATTCCCACTGTCTATATCAGCTAGCTAATTTCCACTGTCTATATCAGCTAGCTAATCCCCACTGTCTATATCAGCTAGCTAATTCCCACTGTCTATATCAGCTAGCTAATTCCCACTGTCTATATCAGCTAGCTAATCTCCACTGTCTACATCAGCTAGGTAATCCCCACTGTCTATATCAGCTAGGTAATCCCCACTGTCTATATCAGCTAGCTAATCCCCACTGTCTATATCAGCTAGCTAATTCCCACTGTCTATATCAGCTAGCTAATCCCCACTGTCTATATCAGCTAGCTAATTCCCACTGTCTATATCAGCTAGCTAATCCCCACTGTCTACATCAGCTAGGTAATCCCCACTGTCTATATCAGCTAGCTAATCCCCACTGTATCAACATCTAACAGGATGATGGCCTACAACTTCCTGTTTTAGCGCTTTCATTACTAGAAGAGGATATTTTATTTCCCATTATGACAATCCTGTTTGGTGAACAGAATTTTTTTCAACAATAGCATCCATAAGGCATGACAAAGTTAGGTGAGGTCCCACAAATAAGAACAACCCTAAAACAATGTACTTGGTTCAAGGAGAGGGGGAAGTGGAGGGGGCATGACAAATCTAGGTGAGGTCCCACAAATAAGAACAAACCTAAAACAATGTACTTGGTTCAAGGAGAGGGGGAAGTGGAGGGGGCATGACAAATCTAGGTGAGATCCCACAGATAAGAACAAACCTAAAACAATGTACTTGGTTCAAGGAGAGGGGGAAGTGGAGGGGGCATGACAAATCTAGGTGAGGTCCCACAGATAAGAACAAACCTAAAACAATGTACTTGGTTCAAGGAGGGGGGGGAGAGGATTTGGGTAAGAGTTTTTTTTAAAAGGAATAAAATACGAAGCTGCACAATATAACATCACAGACTTCTGGTTGTGACAAAAAATTATTGGCTATGTATGTTGATTGGCTGAGCGGGTCAAGCCAAATATAGTTTTAAAAAGCGCATTGTTTGAATGTGTTTATTTCTAGTGTAATAAGTAGATGGAAAATTCACATTGTGAATTTTCCATCTGTTTATTACACTAGAAATAAACGCATTCAATCAATGCACTTTGTAAAACTATATATATTGACAGGCAGTTTCTTTTTTTAGTCATTGAGAAATTTATAGATATTTACCAAATACTCCTCTGTTCCGTACAGTGATTGAAAGCTCTCGTCTTCATTCAAATTCCTGGCCGCACCAAAGTCTGTGAGCTTGTAAACAGACTGCCCATTGTGCATGATATACCTGATCATGGACATTTGTAATCATGAGTTTGGGGACAAATTATGATAAACCTGATTATGGACATTTGTAATTGTGAGTTTGGGGACAAATTATGATAAACCTGATTATGGACATTTGTAATCATGAGTTTGGGGACAAATTATGATAAACCTGATTATGGACATTTGTAATTGTGAGTTTGGGGACAAATTATGATAAACCTGATCATGGACATATGTAATTGTGAGTTTGGGGACAAATTATGATAAACCTGATCATGGACATTTGTAATCGTGAGTTTGGGGACAAATTATGATAAACCTGATTATGGACATTTGTAATCGTGAGTTTGGGGACAAATTTCCAAAATATTCATGTGAATTTTTTTAAATTCAGGGAAACATGTCCTGGAAAAGTAGTTGCTCAGAAAAGTCAATTAATTCAGTGTTTATGAAAAATTACCTCATTATGTTTCCTGGCTTGATATCCCTGTGAATGACATTAATCTGTCTCAAGTATTGTATCCCCTTAGCTGGAAAAAAAAGTTGACAAAAATCAAGAGAAAGTGAATGAATCATAATATGAGCTTAGAAATGGGAAGTAAGGATTATGAAGTACATTGATCTTTGATGGGAGATGGCTTAATCTATACTGAGTACAACTTCAAGTCAATTAAGTCAACACAGCCAGCACTACTCAACAACATGACCGAGCTGCCAGCACTATTCAACAACATGACCGAGCTGCCAGCACTTCTCACCTATTTGACCTAAATGTCAACACTACCCAACAAAATGACTTACATGCTAGCGCAACTCACCTATGTGACCTAGTTGTCAGCACTACTCACCTACATGACCTAAATGCCAGCACTACTCACCTACATGACCTAAATGCCAGCAATACTCACCTACATGACCTAAATGCCAGCACTACTCAACAACATGACCTAAATGCCAGCACTACTGACCTACATTACCTAAATGCCATCACTACTCACCAACATGTCATAGATGCCATCACTACTCACCTTCAAAACCCAAATGCTATCACTACTCACCAACATGTCATATATGCCAGCACTACTCACCTACAAGACCTAAATGCCATCACTACTCACCTACAAGACCTAAATGCCATCACTACTCACCAACATGTCATAGATGCCATCACTACTCACCTACGTGACTGAGCACTAAGAGAAACTCCTCCTCTGAAAGACCGTAGTAGTAAGGTGGCTGATCCAACATGTGGTGCAGTGACCCACCTTCGCAGTATTCCATTATCAAGACATTTTTCATTGTTGATTGCTGCCAGAAGATGAAACAAAATAAAAACAAATAAAATCATAGAATGGATGTCTCTACGCAGTCCTGCAAAACATTCATTTCAAAATTTTGCTGAAGCTGCAATCAGGCTTAAATGTAAATAGATATATGTTATTCAAGCAGGATATGTCTTGTCAGGCCCATACATACCCTGCTTGAATAATTTCTAAAACTTTCATTATTTGGTGGAGCCTCCAATGGTCAGGTTATATGGGGGAGCATTCAGTTATAACTGTGGGGGGGGGGGGGGGGGNGGAGTAAACAAACAGACATTGGATGGAGCAGGAGAACTGGTACAAGCACAGGCGACCAGTGCTGTCTTTTGGGTTTTCTATTCTATTTATATGTCATAATGCCCACCACTCTCCCAGTATCCTCTTTGGAATAAAATTCTAAACAATATTAATTGGTGGCTAAACTTCAAATGGCGGGATCACTTTACAATGTAAAATAAAACCTCCTACATATGACTTGTTTATGGTTCATACACCAGTTGTTTGGGGAAAGTTATTATGACATGACATAATATTATAAAATAATAATGAGTTTCCATTCATCAATAGCACGCTGTCATGTAGAGGAGACATTAATGTAAAGTGACTTGTATAAAAAAATTAATTCAGTGAATGCTTCACTCATAATCACGTTGTTATATTTTTGGTGGGGTGGGTGTCAAAATGTTGGGACTAGGGAGGGAAACATAAGTTGATAATCTCTGAAGATCATAAACAAGTCTTTCAATGCACACTGGCAATACGGAGCCGGGTGGGGGTGGAGAGTAAGATGTTGTTTCATGGCACACTGCTTTGCAGAGGATTAACAACAATGCTGTGCACTCTAAGTTCATTATTCGTAATAAACTAGATTTTTTTAAAAAGATGTACATTGAGTTTAATAATGGGTTAAAAACATTAAAAATTTTCTAAGGTGAAGGAGTTAAATGTTTTGAAATACGTACAATTTTCTATATGGATGAGTTAAATGATGTCTTGAAATACGTACAATTTTTTCAATATTGATGAGTTTAATAATGTCTTGAAATACCTACAATGTTCACTATACGTATGAGTTTAATAATGTCTTGAAATGCCTACAATTTTCTCTATATGGATGAGTTAAATAATGTCTTGAAATAAGTACAATTTTCTCTATATGGATGAGTTTAATAATGTCTTGAAATGCCTACAATTTTCTCTATATGGATGAGTTTAATGATGTCTTGAAATGCCTACAATTTTCTCTATAAGGATGAGTTTAATGATGTCTAGAAATGCCTACAATTTTCTCTATATGGATGAGCAGTGGCGTAGCGAGGGGGGGCAGGGGGGGGGCGAATGCCCCCGGGCGCCACGTTAGGGGGCGCCAAAATGAGTATTAAAACTCATTATTTTATTACATTTTTATGTAAACTAATGTATCCCAAATACGTTTGCAAGATTGAATATTGGAGCTCCGAAAATATCTTTATTACAAAACAGTTGGTAAACATGATTTTGGCGCCCCCATTGAGCGTTAAGGGGCGCCATTCTACTCATAAATAAATGACACATCCTAATGTAGGATTGGTGATGTGGTTTTTTTTAATTTAAAAAACTGTGAGTTGATGGGGAGTGAGCAGTAAGAGACCAATACGATTCTTTTAATAGAGCTAGCAGAGACGACACTAAAAGCAACCGAAATTACCAAGACAAGAAAAAGGAGTGACTTAAAGCAGTGGTTCTCACCCTGTGGTCCACGACCACTAGTGGTCCGCGAAGATTTGCCAGGTGGTCCGTGAGCAAAGCATGAAATTTATGCACTGTAGGATTCATCGAGAAAGACTAGCAAGTAAAAGAATTAACGCAGACTTAAATATATTTCTGATCTGGCCATAATGGTTTTTAATTTCATCAAGCTCGTCAATTAAATTCTCGTCTCTTTGATTTCTTATGCTCGAATATGAATCTTGAACATTAACAGTTACTAATGTTTACTGAAGTTCACTGGTTATCAGACTGTTTTAATTACGTGATGACGTTAAAGAGTTTCATGTAGAAATAACTCAAAGCTTGTTGATCATTTGAACCATGGCTAATGGGTTGCTGTTCTGGCTTACTTGGCTGAAATGTTTGAAAAACTCAATAAACTTAATTCAACTCGGCAAGGAAAGCAGATACATTATATAACTCTCAGTGACAGAATGTCTGCTTTTACGAAAAAGCTTGATCTTTGAAAAAGCATATTATTTCAAGGTAACTTTGGGGTGTTTGATAAATTGTACGAAATCACCGAAAAACCAGAAAATGCAGAAATAATTAAATAAACCACTGTTGATTAATTTGATTTCTTGTCATATTCAATAAATGCGGGGCCAATTTTATTTCTTCTATTTTGATATTTATCGTGGGTTTCCAGTCCTAATCTCGAACACAATGAAGATGAAATTACCAACATCGTAATTAAACCAATTAATTGAACTGACCAGTGATAACAATTTGAATATGTTGCATCAGAAAGTTGGGTTAATGAAATTTGGAGTACTCCGAACTGTCTCAGAAAGTTTTTAAAATTCTTTTACCCTTTGCAACTTTGTAAAAGGGGTTTGTCTGCAGTGCTTACAATAAAAAAAAAAACAACATCGTTCGTACTAAATAAACTAATATAGCAGTCTTTTAAATATAAACTACTGTTAATGACTTAAAGTTGTTTTTT
>MUZC01004714.1:273161-296626 GCA_002072015.1 Radix auricularia | reverse complement strand
GAAAGAGAACACTTGAGAATATCAATTTTAACAGCGAGATTGACGACCTTCAAATCAAGGAAGATCAATTTATTTTAGATTATGTCTATTCGAGTCATGTATAATTAGTATTTTTTTTTTTCAAATAAATTGTTTATAATCGTATAGAAAATTATTAGTCTGTATTCTATTTCATTAAAATATCATTTGCTTCAAAAAATGAACCATATAAACCGTAAAATTTCAAATTTTTCGGTCCGTCAAGGGGCGCAGAATTTGTGTCATGCCCCCGGGCGCACATGACCCTAGCTACGCCACTGTGGATGAGTTTAATGATGTCTTGAAATGCCTACAATTTTCTCTATATGGATGAGTTTAATGATGTCTTGAAATGCCTACAATTTTCTCTATATGGATGAGTTTAATGATGCCTTGATATACGTACAATTTTCTCTTTATGGATAAGTTTTATGATGTCTTGATATACGTACAATTTTCTCTATATGGATGAGTTTTATGATGTCTTGATATACGTACAATTTTCTCTATATGGATGAGTTAAATAATGTCTTGAAATGCCTACAATTTTCTCTATATGGATGAGTTTAATGATGCCTTGATATACGTACAATTTTCTCTATATGGATGAGTTTTATGTCTTGATATACGTACAATTTTCTCTATGTGGATGAGTTTTATGATGTCTTGATATACGTACAATTTTCTCTATATGGATGAGCTTAATGATGTCTTGAAATGCCTACAATTTTCTCTATATGGATGAGTTTAATGATGCCTTGATATACGTACAATTTTCTCTATATGGATGAGTTTTATGATGTCTTGATATACGTACAATTTTCTCTATATGGATGAGCTTAATGATGTTCTCATGGTTCAGGTGCTGCAGCAGCTCCAGCTCCCTGATGTCATCTGCCTTCTGAGTGATGTAGTCATGGAACACTTTCACTGCAACAACTCTTCCTGTGTTCTGTACGGTGGAAAAGTTAAAATGTTAGTGCAATACTACGAGACTGGCTTAGCACAAAATAAAATAAGTAAGATGAAACATAGCATTGACAATTTAAAAAGTAAATAGAGCTTTCCTGTGGCTGCTAATAAACTAAACGATAAGACAATTTTTTAATTAAAAAACTATACGAAAAAGGCGATTAACAAAATAAAAAATTAATTATGCATTATTTGAAAATGCCTGACCTGCAAGAAATATTAAATTATCCATCGTTTCTTTTTTTAAAACATTAATTGATCTCTTTGTGAATTTTATTGCCTTAGTGGAAAGTTAATGGTGTGATTAAATACAGGAGATTTAGACTGAGAGACTAGCACACAATTTTATACCCTTGTGTGTAACAGGAGATTTAGACTGAGAGACCAGCACACAATTTTATACCCTTGTGTGTAACAGGAGATGTAGACTAAGAGACTAGCACACAATTTTATACCCTTGTGTGTAACAGGAGATTTAGACTGAGAGACTAGCACACAATGTTATACCCTTGTGTGTAACAGGAGATTTAGACTAAGAGACAAGCACAAACTATAATACCATTTAGAGACACAGATGTAGGAGTCAAGGCAAAGGTATACGTTGAAGCCAAGCAAGATGTTACCACAATGAAATGCATGTGGGGATCCATGGGACGATTTCTTTCCTTAAATTCTAATTAGTTAGACTATTCGGTGATTTGGACAAGGAGAAAAATATGGAATGAATCTCTAAAACTCAGGTAAACAATATGACAAGGCCCTCTAAAACTTAGGTAAACAAAATGACACGAACCTCTAAAACTGAGGTAAGCAATATGACACGAACCTCTAAAACTTAGGTAAGCAATATGACACGAACCTCTAAAACTGAGGTAAACAATGTGACATGACCCTGTAACTATAAAACTGAAGTAAATAATGACACGACCCTGCCATGGTTGACGATATCATTGACCATTCTTAATAATTGAACGTATTGTCGTGTTGCTTGTTTTTCACTGAGCTATGTTGCTAAGAGCCGACCACTTGACGCCGCCCACTTTAGTGACGTTTTTGACACATCCCACGATAACTCATTGGGGAAAGTAGAAACGCTGTTCCTTAGAGTACAACTTTTTATTGTCCACCTTTTTATCCTCACATGACATAACGAAATAAATGTATGGATGGACTACCAGTGGAGAGTTATAATTTAAAGATAGATCAAATGTCCATATTAGCCAACTAATATGTATTACAGGGCCTGCACAAATTAGGAAAATGATTGTTACAGGCTCCAAATGACTAATACTGGTTACAGGTCCAACAAAGGGGGGCAATTTAAAAAGGGAATTTTAGGTATAAGGAAATAGTGACGATAAAACATGGGGATGGTATCATTTACTGCTTGGAATTTTTTTCAATTGCGTCACAACTAGTGATAATTAGGAAATGTCGATTATCATTCATTTGTAGACAATAAAAACAACACTTAAAACACTTATTTGAATATTACAGAGTTCTTTCATGACATTAATATTCTTCATTGTAAGGGCGTAACACGACAATATTTATACAATCAAGTCACTAATGTTCTTCATTGTAAGGGCGTAACACGACAATATTGTACAATCAAGTCACTAATGTTCTTCATTGTAACATTGTAAGGGCGTAACACGACAATATTGTACAATCAAGTCACTAATGTTCTTCATTGTAAGGGCGTAACACGACAATATTTATACAATCAAGTCACTAATGTTCTTCATTGTAAGGGCGTAACACGACAATATTGTACAATCAAGTCACTAATGTTCTTCATTGTAAGGGGCGTAACACGGCAATATTTATACAATCAAGTCACTAATGTTCTTCATTGTAAGGGCGAAACACGACAATATTGTACAATCAAGTCAATAATGTTCTTCATTGTAAGGGCGTAACACGACAATATTTATACAATCAAGTCACTAATGTTCTTCATTGTAAGGGCGAAACACGACAATATTTATACAATCAAGTCACTAATGTTCTTCATTGTAAGGGCGTAACACGACAGGACTGTTCGAAGTGCCGGGGGCATTCCCTGGACATCCCACGGAGTAACACACTGACCCGGATCTCATGAACGACGACCGATTCAAAACAACAAACGGTGATGACCGGGCCAACGTTCGCCAAAATCCTTGATTCAATAAGGCGTAGGTCCGTGACCCCCCCGGTGCCCTGCACTTATTTGGCTTGTATGACTTATTCCGTGTTGGTTGGTGGCATAGTGGTACGTGTGGAATACTTACAACACGGGGGCTCGTGTGCGTCACAGCTTGTATGGGGGGGGGGGGCTCTTATAAACAGATCACTTGTCTCTCCATAATTTGCCTGTAGAAGTGACCAAGCTATATATGAGGCAGCAGGACATAAAATAATCGCTTTTACTGATCGTAATTTAAGATCGTAAATAGACCCCAGAAATACTGAAGCATTTAATGATCGTCCATCACCACCCATTTAAAACAATAGCAGACGCAAGTCTGATAAAACTCGTTGAAGACTGAACATTAAACACGATTTAATCCCATAAAAATGCCACGAGCGTCAAATATAATAATAATAATAATAATAAAAATAAACATTTAAAAAAACGCTCCTAATGGAGGCTAAACGAGTATAGGGAAATCTTTTACAAATCAAAAGAGGTCTCAAAATAAACGGGAAAATAAAATGTTCGTCGATTTTCTAATTTCGTCTCCGATATTGCTTTGAAACTCAACCGATGACGCAATAATCTTCCTTATCTTTAAGTATTGAACCCTCAACATAACTTCTTATTACGTTCCTTGCGCCAATCTGGAAATTTTCCGTTCTGTAGAATGATTTGTATGAATCCGAGTACAGTAAATTTGAGTAAAGGGCGTTGTTCGTTCAGCGGATGCGTATTGACTTTCTGCTGGAATATTGCTGGTTGCGAAATGAGAGGCATAATGTCAGGGTTGACAGGACAACTCGAGGAACCACGTGGGACGATGATAACGGGTGAGACATGGCAAAGCATACGTTTAGACCTCCTACAACTGCTTGGAAGAGTCATAATCTTTTTTCCGATATAAAGTGGAATATAGAAAATGACTTCGACTCAGAAACGATACACTCTCAACATGACGTCCTCTCTACAGTCTATACGACACACATTCTCTATACATGACACACTCTCAACATGACGTCCTCTCTACAGTCTATACGACACACATTCTCTATATATGACACACTCTCAACATGACGTCCTCTCTACAGTCTATACGACACACATTCTCTATATATGACACACTCTCAGCATGACGTCCTCTCTACAGTCTATACGACACACATTCTCTATATATGACACACTCTCAACATGACATACTCTCTATACAATCTACACGACACACATTCTCTATACATGACACTCTCTACACGACACACATACTCTCTACACGACGCACATTCTCTCTATATGACACACTCTGTACACGACACTCGATCTCTCCCCCTTCTCTAGTACACACATGGATTAATATTAATGGATATACCTACACACACGACACACTTCCTTCTGATTCATGAACCAATTCATAAAGTCCATGTAACACGGTCTGTCACCTTCCTAACTTTAAAATATCGGTAAATTATCTTCAGCTTCCTAGCGTTATTGATTATCATTCTGTTTTCTATTCAGAGTACAAAATGGTGAAGGGGTCATCTTCTCTGTCTCTTTCCAAGATTATAAGTAAAACTTCAAATGATATCATACGTGTTCAATTGTAAAAAAACTAACTCCCACCTGATTGGGGCATATGCCATGATACGAGTATAAAGAGAAATTGTTATCCACTTTGAAAATGACAGAAAAGTAGTTTTCTCTGGTCGCTAGTACACGACGCCAAAAAGTTATGTGGCAGATTACCTACCGGTATACAATATAGTTTTTAAATATTAACAAAGTAAAATAAAGACTTAATTGCTATTAGTTATTAACCGATTAGGACTAATTCTTTTACTGTCATCAGAAATACAATGCATATGCATGCATGAGTTCAAGCTCGTCAGACCACCGGAAGAGGGTGAAATATTGCAGGCAAGATTTTGACCCACACAAAGAAAATTAAATTAAAGCAAGCAATCACTTAGGGAAAATAAGTTAGTTAGTTAGTTATTTCCTCTGGGGCCGAAGACGGCACATAGGGCAGAGGTCATGGATTTCCATTTGCGACGATCCGTTGCTAATTGTATTAAGTCCTGGTTATTTCTTAGACCCATGGTTGAGCATTCTCTTATGTTTGTTCTACGCAGGGTTTCTTTTGGTCTTCCTTGTTTTCTTTTGCCTGTTGGTGTCCACTTGAGGGCCTGACGTGAGAGTACTCTCTCGTCCATTCGAAGAACATGACCGATGTAATTCCAACGTCTTATCCTTATAAAATTTGACACATATTCTTGGTTTCTTTTCTTATTGTTTCATTTGATTTGAAATCAATCCATTTTATATTTAAAATTTTTCAGAGGCAATTGTTTTCGAATGCAACTAATTTTTTTTCTATATATTTAGTGGATTTCCAGCGTTCGCATCCATACGTTAATGCAGGGATTACACAGGAGTTGAATAGCCTAAGTTTTGCATGTTTGCTAATTGTCCTTGATCTCCAAATATTTGTAAGTTTGTTAAAAGCAATTGACGCCAACGCAATTCGAGCCATTATCTATGATGTTGTATCTCCATTATATGACATTTTGCTTCCTAAATAAGGGAGGCGGTCTTATTAACAGAAAACGTCGTTTGAACTATAGCCAATGCAAGCAAAATACACATTAGAAGCGGTAGATGCAAAACATTATATAAGTCACTAAAGTGTTTTATACACTCCCCTCATACACACGAACAAATGGTGCGCGCCTTTTTATATAACGTTCTTAAAAATAGATAGCCAGTAAAATTTGAAAAGTTTAAGACGGCGCCAAAATTGGTTTCCATCGAGGCTGCGATTGCACGTCGCGAATGGGAGGTCGGTGGCAGGGCGCACAACACCTGTTTCAAATGGGCGTAAGATATGGTTCAAAGATTTGTAGAGGTGTGACTCGAGTAGGCGACGATGGGGTCTCAGGTCCGCTAGAGAGAAGCGGTGGCGCAATACATGTGAAGAAATAAACTCTGCCATAAATCATACCACGCCTAGGCCAGACACAACGGATACCACACCTAGACCAGACACAACTGACGCCCCACCAAGACCAAACACCACACCTAGACCAGAGACCACTGACACCACACCTAGACCAGAGACCGCTGACACCACGCCTTGACCAGACACAACTGACGCCACGCCTATATCACTGGCAGCCCACCTTGGGCACAGGCACCATGCTTAAACAGACAAAACATCTATGCCGTAGATCAGAGGCGTCACTAGGGTTGGTGTCACCCGGGGCGGTAGCTCATGGTGTCACCCGGGGCGGTAGCTCCTGGTGTCACCCCATCATGATTTAATCCATAGAACTCCTCCTAGTTTTCCAGTGCCAAATATAGGGAACATATAGAATTTTACTGTCTGGTGTCACCCCCCTGATGGTGTCACCCGGGGCGGCCCGCCCCCTCCACACCCCCCTAGCGACGCCACTGCCGTAGATGACAAAAAGAGGGGTAGGACTGCAATCAGGCTTATAAAAAATTAAATGGAAAAGACGTAAACAAGGTAAGGGTTAGCCTGACCGGACGTAACAAAACAGCGAACGTTTCGGCAAAGAGCCTTTTTCAACGAACATACAATACACAAATAAAACGAAAATAAAAAATAAAATGAAGAAACTTAGCTGCGGTGGAATCCAAAGTATCCAAAAAAGTCGACTTTTTTGGATTCTTTGGATTCCACCGCAGCTAAGTTCGTTGAAAAAGGCTCTTTGCCAAAACGTTCGCTGTTTTGTTACGTCCGGTCAGGCTAACCCTTACCTTGTTTACGTCTTTTCCATTTAATTTATGCCGTAGATGTAACACCAATCGCACCAATTACACTGAGACTTAACCTTGATGTTGACACCACATCTAAAGCAATGAGACCACACAGGAACGACACAGCGTACCGTGGAGGCCGATATTTGATGACCTATTTTTATGGTGTCATCCATTTAATGCGCTGACCCATAATATTAGATCTTTCACTGGGCAGACCCAACATTGCCCGTGACTATAACTAGTGTTGGTAGTAACCCAACCCGCTTCCATAAAGTTAAAGTAAACTGAGTTTAGTTGTGAGTTTGCTTAATGTATCGGTGTGTCTGTGAGTATCAACATTAACATATGACTAACATCCAGGTTATTCAAACTTGTTCCTTTGCACAAGCTGTCATGATGTGTTTTTTTATACATCAGTCAGTGCAAAAAGATTTTATTTTAAAGTGTTTGTTTAGATAAAGTTCAAACTGTGCCGCTGCCGTAGATTGGAGGGTTCTTTTTAGTATTTTAATACATTATGTATTCAATCGAATTGTTAAGGAATTTCGAAGTATGAACTATATCAAATTTGCTGTGCGACACACCTCTTTTAAGTAATCTTTGCTGCTTGCACACATCATCACTATAGTGCATGGATGCACTCTAAAACACGATATGACTTCGGTACTTGCACACCTTCATCAGTACTGAATGTAATTGTATTTTGAACGCGACAGTCCTCCTTCAACTACCTCAATATCAAATCACGCGTTTGTCTAGCCATTGATACGGTTTTCTTTGTACAACATCCGGATCCTAGTTGTAAGATTAAACCAGGTCACATCCGTATTGAAGTTTTGACGTTAGTCAATTCTCATTGACCATGAGATCCTCAAGTTTTTGAGCAAGGGGCCCTACCAATATCAGTGCCCTCAGACACATTGCCATATTGAACATGAAGTGGAGAAACTGGACCCAGCAGTTACGTATAATATTCCAAATGGCAGTAATGTTATAATTTTCTCTAAAGAGATGACCAAATCGGGTTCAGAGTTTATCGCTTGTACTTGTATACAGTACTTTTGAGGCGACCAGATCTGGTCCACGGATCGTGGTTTGAGGATCCTGATACTGACAGTCGCCCCTCAGACGTGGTAAAACCCGTTACATTTTGTGAATGGTACCACAAGGGATGACTTTTGTAGCACCGGGGATGACTTGCTGTTTTTGTAGCACCAGGGATGACTTGCTGTTTTTGTAGCACCGGGGATGACTTGCTATTTTTGTAGCACCGGGGATGACTTGCTGTTTTTGTAGCACCGGGGATGACTTGCTGTTTTCGTAGCACCAGGGATGACTTGCTGTTTTTGTAGCACCAGGTATGACTTGCTGTTTTCGTAGCACCAGGGATGACTTGCTGCTATGGTACCACCATGAATGACTTGTTGTTATGGTACCACCATGAATGACTTGCTGTTATGGTACCACCATGAATGACTTGCTGTTATGGTACCACCATGAATGACTTGTTGTTTTGGTACCACCATGAATGACTTGTTGTTATGGTACAACCATGAATGACTTGTTATGGTACCAACATGAATGACTTGCTGTGTTGGGTACCACCATGAATGACTTGCTGTGTTGGGTACCACCATGAATGACTTGTTGTTATGGTACCACCAAGAATGACTTGTTATGGTACCACCATGAATGACTTGTTGTTATGGTACCACCATGAATGACTTGTTGTTATGGCACCACCATGAATGACTTGTTGTTATGGTACCACCATGAATGACTTGCTGTGTTGGGTACCACCATGAATGACTTGTTGTTGTGGTATTACCATGAATGACTTGTTGTTATGGTACAACCATGAATGACTTGTTTTTATGGCACCACCATGAATGACTTGTTGTTATGGTACCACCATGAATGACTTGCTGTGTTGGGTACCACCATGAATGACTTGCTGTTATGGTACAACCATGAATGACTTGCCGTTATGGTACAACCATGAATGACTTGCTGTTATGGTACAACCATGAATGACTTGCCATTATGGTACAACCATGAATGACTTGCCGTTATGGTACAACCATGAATGACTTGCTGTTATGGTACCACCATGAATGACTTGCTGTTATGGTACAACCATGAATGACTTGCCATTATGGTACAACCATGAATGACTTGCTGTTTTTGTACAACCATGAATGACTTGTTATGGTACCACCATGAATGACTTGCTGTTATGGTACAACCATGAATGACTTGCTGTGTTGGGTACCACCATGAATGACTTGCTGTTATGGTACCACCATGAATGACTTGCTGTTTTTGTACAACAATGAATGACTTGTTGTTATGGTACCACCATGAATGACTTTTTGTGTTGGGTACCACCATGAATGACTTGCTGTTATGGTACAACCATGAATGACTTGTTGTTATGGTTCCACCATGAATGACTTGCTGTGTTGGGTACCATCATGAATGACTTGCTGTTATGGTACAACCATGAATGACTTGCTGTGTTGGGTACCACCATGAATGACTTGCTGTTGTGGTACCACCATGAATGACTTGCTGTTATGGTACAACCATGAATGACTTGCTGTTATGGTAAAACCATGAATGACTTGCTATTTTTGTACAACCATGAATGACTTGCTGTTATGGTACAACCATGAATGACTTGCTGTTATGGTACAACCATGAATGACTTGCTGTGTTGGGTACCACCATGAATGACTTGCTGTTGTGGTACCACCATGAATGACTTGCTGTTATGGTACCACCATGAATGACTTGTTATGGTACAACCATGAATGACTTGTTGTTATGGTACCACCATGAATGACTTGCTGTTATGGTACCACCATGAATGACTTGTTATGGTACAATCATGAATGACTTGCTGTTATGGTACAACCATGAATGACTTGCTGTTTTTGTACAACCATGAATGACTTGCCGTGTTTGGTACCGGTACAAGGATAAATCAGCATTTTATTTTATTAGTGCAGGCAGATTTATCTACTAACACTAGCACCATGTTCTCAAACTAGGTTGAGTTCACCCCCCCCCAACCCACCGAATACTTAGATAAATGCATAAAGGGCAGTCCATAAAGTAAGTCAAAATATTTTTTTAACATTACTCCCTCCCCACTCTCATAAATCTCGGACACACCCCCCTCCCCCAGAAAAAAAAGTTCGTCAAACTTTCGAAAAAAATGAAAACTTTTTAAAACTAACAAAATAATTAAAATTTAACATAAAAATCCCCGTGACTTCACACTTGGCCGGATCCCCCTCCCCCTTTCACACCTTCTAACAGCCCCTCCCCCACAGCCATCTGGAGCGTGACGACCCCTTGAGTTGTCAGGGCGGAGGTCAGTGGTTAGGGAAACAATTCACGTCTTTCGACTTGGTGCTGACTGAAATATTCGTGCATTCCTTATCTCAATAAATGTTGGCCCAGAATACACGACTATAACATAGTTGGGTAAGAGAAAATTTTCAAGCGCGATTTTCTGTAAAAAAAAATAAACAAACGCTTATGATAAGCTGGCAGGAAACGGTATTCAAGGAAAGGCACAGAATATCAACCATGTAGAATATTAATATGGGCCACCACAAGACGTTAGAAGGATAAGAGAACCTTAATCCGGGATATTTTACCAGCGCTAAAAGCATAAATATAACTTTAATCAGGGGAAAATGCGCCATCAATAGACACGTATATAGAACATAAATCAGGGGGAAATGTGCCATCTATAGACACTTATATAGAACTTAAATCAGGGGGAAATGTGCCATCTATAGACACGTATATAGAACATAAATTAGGGAAAAATGTGCCATTATTAAAAACATACATACACGGGCTCTTTTATGGATCAAATGTGTAAAATGTGTATGACATCAGTAGAATACACAAAGTGGTGCCTATCGATTTAAGTAAAGGTAAGAACCAAGTGGTGCACACTTCGACAAGTGTGTTTCTTTTTTAAAAAATCGACAATCGGAAATTGTGTAATGAAAGGTAGCAACCAATGATGAGCATTACAAGTCAGGTCTTCAACGATATTAATGAAAGATTAAATATTTGGAGTTAAAAAACGTTGTCTAATCTCTACTATAATTATTGCTCATTTCAGCCAATTATAAAACACCCTGTTATTTTTAAAACTGATATATAAACGCTTTAAGTTGCAACGATAAAATTTTATAATAAAATGTCAATATTACTAGTGGTGTAGGAGATCATCCAAAGAAATTTAATGTAATGGGTAGTTGTATTCAACTTTATGCGCATTTATCCTGTATTTCCAAGATACGAGCGGGAGAGACCGGGTTTTCCCTCAACATTCGTAGCGGCGCAAATTATCTTTTCCCAAACATTTCTTTAAAAAATCCTTTTCAAAAGATACAAAAAAAAAAAACAAAAATTCATATTATATAGAATCTACCCCTCCAGCCCACTCAAAATTAAAAACAAAATTAATAAAAAATCAAATACTTATACCCTTTAAAACGCATGAAAGATAACAAGGCCAGAGCAGAGAAAGCGGCCTAGGAATAGACTCATAAATTCGTTATAGTGCAACAGTTTAAACGCTACTCATCTTCATGCAATGCTCGTGTGTTGTTCAAACAATCAGATATACAGCTAGCCGTGTGGCGTTAACTTCATAAGCCGAACCAACGGTTTATGACACCTCAACGAATTCACTGCGACATGATCAAGGATTTACAACTTAAACACACGGGCTTTCGTTGAAATAAGAACATTTCAAATAATTGTTTACCTAGCGGCAAGTTTACTTAATTACCCTAACCATAAACCCTGAAAGCTAATTAAAAATTCGCGCCGACTCTTCACAAGAAATAACGCATGCGGAAGGACTATTACGCGAAAAGTGTCCAGGAAGAACTATCGTTTTAAAACTGAGATTTGAACATAATAATAATATCAAGCGTCGCTTGGTTGAATATCTTATTTCCCGCTTCCTTCATTAATCGCTGAAAAGACGGAACATCCGTATGCGACCACGCACCGCGCTGCTTTCAAGCAAGTATAAACACTTCAGACAACAAGGGGGTAGGGGGGAATGGTCACACGCCCTTAATGTCATTGAGACTTAATGTCACTACAGCCGTTAGATGTAACATTTCAGGGAAACAATTCATGTAATATTGAACGTTTGGCGGGCTTCCCTGATCCAAGGCCCGGTTAAAAAGTAAATAGAAGAAAAAAAAAAAAGAAACACGTTTCAGACTATGATGGTCTATAGGCAACAAGTGAAGTAGCGTTCTCAAGTTTTCTTGAGCCACGGCTAACAAGCAAGGGATTGTGTGGCTAGCAGCTAGCACATTGCGGCACAATGCCCAGCCTTGGGTGCCTCGCCAGCACCGAGTCTCGAGCCTCGTAGTCTTGGCATGACAGCCCAGAGCGCTACCACTAGACCACCACGCCCCAAAAATAGAAATAACGCCTAACAAGATCAGGGGAGGCGATGGTCCGACAGAAAACTTTGGGGGCGGGAAGGGGGTCTCCCACAGATAAGCACTTGCATATTATGGGTGGTGTGAAGAGGTGGGGGCGGGGCCGGGTTCTAATTTCTGACACGGAGAGTCCAGAGACTACTTTGCCTTTTAGACTGCTCTTCTTACGAGACAATAGCTGGTCTGAAAGGGAACTTTGCTTCTTCTCAGAGAGCAGTGGTCTTGTGAAAGGAAGACAGCGACTTTTATAACGGCAATGCTATTTGTATAAAGCCAAGCAAGATGCCATTTCTAAAATAATAAGTTGCTCAAAACGATATTTAAAAAAAAACAACAAAAAACTATTGAATCCCCCCCAAAAGGGAAATGAGAAAGATACTACAATTATTAAAAAATATATATTTCACCAAAGCGAGTACGTGCAAATAAGCATGACGAATTACCCTCACTGGGGTAGAAAATTCATAGTTGGCAAGCGTAGTGGTATGAAAAGAAGAAGAAAAAAGGGGGAGGAGCAACAATGCTTCCAGAGTTAACTTGCATTGTTCCTTCACAAAATAACGCATGATTCGTAGTGTAGTGGTTATCACATCCGCCATGCACGCGGAAAGTCCTGGGTTCATTTTAAAAAATATCTTTTTTTTAAAATGTTCGTTTCCTCACCTTTTGAGAACATGACTAACCCTCACTAGGTTCGACCAATCACAGTTTATGGTTGGCAAGGGATAGTTTAAAAACGGTAAAAAGGCAGATACAACAACCGCAGCGGGTGTGTCTCCACGTTTATTCGCATATTTTTACTTCATTACTTCGTGTTGCTGTTTGTGTCCCTTCTCTCCGCCCCTCCCCATTCTTTGCACTTTCTATGATGAGCAGGCCTACTGCGTCGAATCTAGTTAAATATAATTATGACATCTCATTTCAAAAGCACTACCCTGATCAAAGCAATACATTTTATCTGATCTCAACTGTAAAGAAGATTATTTCGTCTATAATGTATGATGTCAAATAGCATACAGAGACACAAAACGTGAAAGTAAAAACATCCCTAAAGTTCTCTTGGCAAAGCTACGATTAAGGCACAATTTCAATTATTTTTTTATATTTTTTTACATCACCCTAGAAATAACAACTAATCTTCTTATCTTAGGTATACAGACGCTCCTTCTATGCAGAAGATAATTGCGTTCACAGACCATGACAGATGATCTGTTGGCAAGTAATGCAGCGGTCACAGGCCAAGGTTATATGGGTTCCACGCATTACCCAGCCGCCTAACTATTGTTAGTTAGGTACCCATGTAGAGCTGGGTGACTCAGAGACTCCTTAGGAACAAATCCTCGCCTTCGTGTGGATTTGAACACGTGACCATCGGTACGCCAGTCCCCCCCCCCATAACTCTTCCCATCTATTTTTATTCACCAACAGTTTAAAACTTCTGAGATAATTATAGTTAACTTAACAATAAATAATAAGCACTAGAAGCTGTTTGAGGGATTACATTTTTTCAAAGAAAATAAAATGCTTTTGAGGTGTTGTATACAACTATTGGGCCTAACAGATGTTGTATACAAATATTGGGACTAACAAGGGTTATATACAACTATTGGGCCTAACAGGCGTTGTATACTACTACTGAGACTAACAGGTGTTGTATACAACTATTGAGCAATGTTCCCGTTAAGCTCATGCACAACTGCGCAGATATCTGACTGCTGCCGCGCAGCAGTTTAGAATAACCGTGCAGCAAATTTTGAAAAATATTACACAAAAAATGGAGGCTGTGCAGCTTTGCACATAAGTTCCTTCACTTTAATTTTCACACCTAACGAACCATAGAGGGAACGTTGCTATTGAGACTAACAAGTGTTGTATACAACTATTGAGACTAACAGGTGTTGTACACAACTATTGAGACTAACAGGACTTGTAAACAACTATTGAGATTAACGTGTGTTTTATGCAACAATTAGGAGGACTAAGAGGTGTTGTATACAACTCACCACCTTAGAATAACAACTATGTGAACTTTTGATTGAACAGAGATATTTGTGTTTTAAAATCTGATGTTAGTAGGCCTATATTGAGTTAGAAACTTGTTATTCTGTACTTCCTTCAAAACTGTCTCAAGATACAGCTTTCAAATTAATATTTAACCATGATGGATTGATAAATGGACTATAAACCGGTGGATATAACTCATTTTTGTCACAAATTTGTCTTTGAACCTTGTTATTCTAAGGGGGCGAACTACTGAGACTAGCAGATACAACTTGACTACTCAAGATATTATAAGCTTGTTAAAAGCTGTTTTTTTTAAAGCAACTTCACTGCAATCAAATTCTGACTTTACCTTATGCCTTCCAAGGTAGACAATAGCACTAGCCCCCCTCCCAAGTGAATCGGCAGTGTTCCATGTGTAATTGTCTGTGCTGATCAGTGTGCCTGAAATGTCATGAACATGTGTGTCAAGATAGACATCAAATATAGAAAAAGACAGTTTACTAAAAAGACTATTTTATATCCTAATAAATGCCTGCTTTTAATTCCTACATAACGTAATGTGAAACACGTATAAAAAAAAGTAAAGGACACAGGAAATGGAAGCAGAGGGGATTAAAAAACAACCTTGAAAACCACCCATGCGGAACCGTTTAATTTATTCAAACTAGGCTTCGTGCGTAACAAATTCAAAGTGCATTCATCAGAGTTTTTACATTTTATGTTGCCTGGGGCCATCCTTCAATTTCCCAATCCTCAATAGAAAACTATCACCAAATTTCATGGAATCCATAAAAAAACATAAGCTATTTACCTTTACCTGACTGGTAATTCATCTGACCAAGAAAGTGCCGTCCACCATTGACCCTCTCCCTACACTCTAGATGGGATTGGGACTAACTTGGAGAAGCCTAAACTATGAATGGAAATAAAACTGTTCGTCTGAACAAGAAAGTGCTGTTCACCATTGAACTTCTCAATACACTCTAGATTGAGTTGCGACTAACTTGGAGAACCCTAAACACATATTCAGCATCAGAGTTTTCAGCCTCATGTGTCAGGGACATCTCAATAATTTAAATAGCATAAAAGAAATAGGTAACATAACTTGAGACATGTGTCAGGGACATCTCAATAATTTAAATAGCATAAAAGAAATAGGTAACATAACTTGAGACATAGCAGGCATAAATAAACTCAGCTACAGCTTAAAAACAAACAAAGACGAATTACCAGAGTACTAAAAGAGCTAACAATGAACTGTCCCCAATCCTCAAGAACTTTTTCAAGCCTCTCTAAACCAAGGGTTAAGTTCCACAAGGATTGGAAACTAGCTAATGTGACCCCCTTTTTTAAAAAAAAAAGAGATAAAACAGACCCTGTTAGTTTGTTATAACTGACTTTTTTCACAAACTAGTATTACTTGTAATAGATAAATAGAAATTAAATTAAATGACCATAAAATCCCGAAGTTCATTTCACAATGGTACCATTTAAGAGAATGACATGTTGGTTCAGTGCAGCCCTAAGCTTTCTCTTTTAAACCAGATATTCTAACAACTACACGAAATGAAATGTGAGCTTTTTGTAATGGCAAAATCTCAAAGTTTTTGAGTCTACAAATAGTCAAATAGAAAATGCTTTACATTGTCTTTGAAAAGGGTGATAGAAAACTTTTATTTTCTTACCTTTAATTATAGGATAGGTTGAAGAAGATGTCATCTAATTTTAAAGTCTTCACATGTAATATTGAATTTTTTCCACACCAAAAGCTGTTTGCACAAGAAAATATTTTCAGTTTTGTGGGTGTGTAGTGATAAAAAAACTCCAAGAAGTAGTCAGATATACATGTTATATACGCATATATCGATTTATAAATAATGAATTAAATTGAAGAATTAATTATCAGAACACGGCAAAGAAATACACAATAACAAAATATTCTTTCCACTCAAATCTATAATACACAGTGTTGCTTATTGTACCATTAGAACTAGATAAATTGAAGTGATTAATGAAAAGTTACACTTTATAAATTACTAATATTTAAAGTGAGCCTTAATTAAGTGCTAATATTGTTCAAGCCGAGAATCTATCAAAGTATCACAAAAGAAAATCAGGAACAGTTCGACGTTTCTATATGGCTTATCTTTTCTTTTTCTTTTTAGCACTATTATCAATACATTAGATTGTGTATGTGCAGAAAAATATCCTCCGCTGTCCTTTATTTTTCGATGTCCTTGAGGAAGTATAAGGTGCCGAAAAATTGGGTCATTTAGAGTGAAATGGACGTCACTATATCCTCTCATCGGCGCTTTGTTGCAGAGACTCGTCACTACAAGTAAGGACGCCGTGGTGGGAATGAATGCCAGATTGTCATCAATAGTTGTAAGAAAAATCACAATCTTTAAGGTGCTGCAAAAAATAATAAAAATTTGTTAGAATTTACCAATCTGCCTCACTTAATCTGTATGAAAATGAAAAATCATTATCATCACAAATTTCCCTCTAAAAATGGTTGGTAATAAACTTGTGTGCAAAGTTGCACAGCATCTGTTGTTTGTGCAACAATGCACAAAATTTGCTGCACAGTAATTCTAAACTGCTATGCGGTGTCTGTGAAATATCTGTGCAGCCGCAAACGTAGAAAATTTTCTTGTTTCGTTATTGATGGCTTGTGCATTAAAAATTTTTCTAATTGTAAATGGTGCCTTTGTTATAAAATAATGCATTTGGTCAAAAACTTTTCTGTTTATTTGTATCATAAAAGTTATTATCTTTTATTAACAAAGGTAATTTTCTGATGGCACAAAGAAATTTTGGAAGGTAAATTTTATTTTCTTATCTTTTAAACTAAAGATGCGACTTCTATACAGAAGATTATTTTATCACATGCATATACATTGTTTGAGTCTAGCCTTGAATTTTTATCCAAGGTGTCAATGTTGATAATGTGTTGATTTTGGGGGGGGGGGGGGGTTCATTTAGGGAGCCCATACCATGCTCAAATGCCAGACAGGAAGAAACACAGTTTGTTTTCAAATTTTTTTATTGCATATTTAGCAAGAAAATTGTTTTCGTTCCTGCATCTTTTAGGTTGCTGTGTTGTATCTCTAAATAAGAATTGAATGTCCTATGTATTCTTTCTAAGTGATTATCATAATTTCTATTGCAACTTCTTGGCATTAATTAAAAGAATTTCATTTTTTTAAAACATCTTTTGATTTACTGGTCTTTATGAAGGAAAATCTATGTAATTAATATCACATAATTTAAGACATTTTGATGGTTCCTAATAAATTACTTAACCTGAATTCTATGCTAAGGTCAATTTCCAGACTCCTTAGTTTAACTCTCACCTTAAAATTATAAAAATTATTCTCTGATCTTCTGAAGAGACAGATTTGCTGGTGGGGTGGTGCAAAAATAAAATAAAAAAGCAAGCAATATTTTTATAGAACAAAAAACTAAATTGACACTGAGGAGAAAAAAACACATTGACATTAGACAAGCTCTACTGTAGGTAAGACATGCATCTAATAAAAAGCATACCAAACATTAAAATAATCCAATGGAAGAGCATAGCTTGAAACCTTCAAAGCAGCAAACAGCTGTATATTTAGAATCAATCCAACAGTCAAACTCAAAAGATGCCTGGTAACAAAGAGTATGAATGTAAACATAAAAGCATTAGGGATATGTAGCTGTGCCTACTACTCTAGGAATGGCTTCATGAATCAGTGAACAGGGTAAACTAAAACAGAAGCATGCCTTCATGTCATGAAAACAAAATTAATGCTAAAATAAGCAATGTATGCCTTTAATTAAAATAATAGGCTTAGATCTAGATATTAGTAGTAGTGCTATAAATTGTAGTATTAATAGCCAATGCTTTAATTCTAAACACTATGAATGCAGCTTATTTCACTTGTTTTCTCTTGTTAAATATGAAAATGTGTTGACATCAATATTCATTTATTGTCTTATTCAGTGGCACTATAGAGTGACTTTATAAGGAAGAGACAAATAATGATAATTTTAAAACTTCATACTAATTGGTACTTGAATTACAAATGAGAATGTCTTATTAAATTTAAAAAAAAAATTAATTCATAATCTTGTATTACAATGAAATTACAGCTTTTCAAAAACAGCTTCCATAGGTGCATTCTCTACATATTAGGCTGATGATCGAGAGTGAAAGATTGTCCAGTGAATATTTTGTGATGATCAGAATTCAGTCTAGTGCACAACTCATGTCATAGAAAACATATAATATAGAAATTTCCCTAGGAAGAAGAAAACATTTCACCCCCCCCCCATGCAACTGTAAATAGTATCATTTGTCTATAAAACTGTTTTAAGTACTGAGGTCAAACAAACCCCCTTGACAGAGCCTCGTGCCCCCCTGGGGAAGGGGGTGCACCACATTATTTTAGAACCACTGCTCTAGGCTAAGTTCACTAAGCAGTTACTTTTTTAATGTTAACCAAATAATTTAACTAAGGTCTTTACTAAAGTTCTAGAAACATTATCTTCTTATCTTATCTCTTACAGATGCTCCTTCTATACAGAAGATTCTTGCGTCCTAAACCAATCTATGGATTGTGTCTTGTCCTGCATTCTTATTAGAGTTTTAAATGAAAATGATTAAGTTGGTTTTCTTGGTTTCTTCATGCAACCCAATCAATGCCCGAATTCAGGACGGGAACATTTGAGGATAGAAGAACAAAGTAGTAGTAAACTTATATAATTACAACACTCTGTTAGTGATAGGTTTAGGGATAACATTTTTATTTTTCCTTATGCACCATAAACCTAAAAAATTGCAAGAAAAAACGTAATAGGTATAAGCATTAGTATTAGGCTACGTAAAAATCCTCCTTCCTGTCTAGAATCTGGTTGTGTAATGGACCACCTGAACAAACCAATAATCAAGGAAAATCAACACATCAAAATTCAATATCAAGACTACTGGAAATGTAGTTCATACAGTATGATATTGATATAGCAGGGATAAGTGACAATTGTATGAGTATGAGTAGTATGACATAATATAGAGAGTGTTTAAAATAAAACCTAGTTACCCTTGTCCTATAAGTATAATATCTAATTAATTAGTTAAATTAGTAATAATTAAACTAAGTTAAACTTACTAAGTTAAAGAATTTTTGTTTCATCAAGTTTCATTGCTAGGGCTAGAGTCACAGTACAGTCAGTTCAGAGTATAGTATTGGAGTCATAATGCTTAGTATAGGCATAGGGCAGTATAGTATAGTATAGTATACTCTAATTAATTTAATAATATTAATAATTAATGCTATATATTATATTATATATAATAAATAAAATTTATATATTAATTTAATAATAAAAACTATGCGATTGTGAATTGTGAGTCTGAGAAGCAAGTGAAGTACGTTGTCGTAGTAGTAGTTGGCTAGCAGTTGGTTAAATTAATAGTTAAAGAGGACTAGTACTAATACTAATAGTATAGTTTGGAGTCTAGATAGAACTAGATTTAGATGGACGAGTATTGCACTGCGGTAACTGCGTATGAGTATAATTTATATAAAAATATATGTAAATGTAACATGTAATTTTCGGGCGACAAAAAAACAAATTCAAATAAATCGAAATGTCAAAGTACTCTCAAAGTAGCTAATTTCATGTACCGGTAAAAACTAGTGATAATTTAATAGTAATTATTTTGATTGTTACTTTTAAATAAAATAAGCCTTCTTTTTGACGAAATATTTACTGGATAATTTGCGGTAACTTTTATATTCATTAAACATTAAATTCATTTCACCTTACCGTGTAAGCGGTGTTGGTTGTTTTTAAGAGTGATTTCCCCTGTGTTTTTTTTTTTTTGGGGGGGGGTAGTTTTTAAAAATAATATTTAAAAATATATTACTATATTTTGTAGCCCCACAAATTTAAAATCTATTTATAATTCAAAATGATATAAATATAACCCAATTGATAATCTATACTAGACTATAAAAATTAAGAGCAAAACTGTAATTTTATTGAGGACAATCGCCATGATTTAAAATTTAGGGCAAGTTGACGCATTGACGTAGCCGGTAGTTATCATTCTAGTACAGACAGTCCGATGGTAACTTTGTTACGTAACTTGATTTGAATTTTGCCGCGACATTTGAACTTTGTGTTTCAAAAGAAATTGTATAAATTTAATCCTCAACCCCTACGACCGTAAATATATATATATTTACAGCATTTAGCCTAAATTTAATTTTTCTTTTACCTAACAGGAAAACCTCTGCTAAATGACTATCTACTACCTAACTAAACGGCATACGTTGAATGGAAGTCATTGTCATGTTTACGTTTAATATAAATATAATATTAAATTTAAATAAGAAGCCTAATTGAATAATTAATTGACTTAAATCTTAACATGTTAATTAGTTAGTTAGTTAGTTAGTTATTTCCTCTCGGGCCGAAGACGGCACATAGGGCAGAGGTCATGGATTTCCATTTTTGACGATCCGTTGCTAATTGTATCAAGTCCTGGTTATTTCTTAGACCCATGGTTGAGCTTTCTCTTATGATTGTTCTACGCAGGGTTTCTTTTGGTCTTCCTTGTTTTCTTTTGCCTGTTGGTGTCCACATGAGGGCCTGACTTGGGAGTCTTCTCTTGTCCATTCGAAGAACATGGCCGATGTAATTCCATCGTCTTCTCCTTATAAAATTTGACACATATTCTTGGTTGGTTTCTTTTTTTATTGTTTCATTTGATTTGAGATCACTCCATTTTATATTTAAAATTTTTCGGAGGCATTTGTTTATGTTAATGCTAGGTTAAAAAATTAAAGGAAGGTAGCCTATCGAAAATCACCAATAAGGCAGTAAAAATGGAATAGCGTTAAAAATGAAAAGTTCTTAGACTTAATTTTTAAATGTCCTGTGTTGTAATGTATAAAGGGCCATCCATAAATGACGTCACGCGATTTTGGCCGATTTTTACCCCCTCCCCCTCCACGTCACGCGTCGTCACAAAATCGTAGACACCCCCCGTCCAAAAGTACGTCACAAATCTTTGACCCCCCCTAAAACAACAAAAAAAAAAACAAAAACAAAAAACCCCCACTATTTTCTATTTGAAAATAAGTATGTTTCAAAACCATTTTTTATCATTTAAGTATTTATTTAGTGTAGGTCTACATTGTAATATTGTGACACGCGTGAAGCTATGTAAAAGACATTTCATTAAATAAATTGTAATCCAGTGATTCTCAAACTTTTTCTTATCAGACGACCGGCAAGAATTTTTCCATTTCACCAGGTACCATTGCATTCTTTTCCCGTTTTGACATTATATTTTCTGTACTAATTTGATAGCAAAATGAGCCCCTAAGCAGCTTAAAGCCCTATAAGATTAAGTATGAATTCGGCTTGTTTTATATATTACATGTTTATTTTTTTAAATGATTAGTTGCCAGGGCATAGCAAGACAGCTAACGAACGAGCAGCGGTAATGTCAAAAACCATTTGGTGTGATTAACCTCCGCGATTAAGCTCGCTAATGTGGCTATTGATATTATAAGGATCATTGCATTGTTGATAGATCTAGAATATTTAGATACAAAACAATTCCTCAAATTGATTTCGATCTTCTAATGACAGTTTTCCTGCTAAGTATATCCACATCAAAGGCATTTGATCTAAAATTACCACATTGATATGACATGTCATGTTTTCTAAAAAAAAGTATTAGGTATGCGCTTTAAGAGGAATAGGGCGAGTTCTGTACGAACCCCACATTTGTGCAGGAAAGTAGGGTGTTATCTTGTGCGTCGCAAAATACAGTAATTCCTGCAAGTTGAAGACTGAAAAAATACCATGACATTATTAAAATATCCAATATTATCATAAATTTTCACTCCGCAGCTCACAAGTTGCTGTTTTTTTTCCCAATTCTTTTTTTCTTCAGGATTTCACGTACGTCACACAAGAGTTGTAAATATAATGTCATCAATGGACGAGGCGTGTTTAAATTGTTGCATTCTCCTGTGGAATTTATAAAATAATGAAAAATGCATGGCTACCGCTATCGGTCTGTTTAACCAAGGGGTCGGTAAACAGCGATAAATAATCTTATTTGGAAACTCTTGGGGGTAAACTGAATCATTGTGGGCATAGAAAATTCGCTAGAATCCGCTACTTTTGGGTTAACAGTAATGTTAACATAAACTTTTATAATTTTAATATTTAGGTATCCTATTGAACCGGTCCGTGTTTTCAAACCGTTTAACCGTCTTTCAAAAAACGAAAAGTGTTAATATCCCTTGATTATATTTTATTTTAATGCATACAAATTAAACATTGACTATAAATCATTACTGTTAACTTCTTTGTTTATACAAAAAAAAGTTATTTAAAAATAATATTTTTATAATTTTTTTTAAAAAATCCCTCAATTGACTGACGGGCATCCCGTAAGAAAGAGGTCGGCGAACAGGGGTAAATTACCTCATCTGGGGTCAAAAGGGAATTCTTGGGGGCAGACTCATTTGGGACATATAACATCTACTACACTCCACTATAAGATATATTCAAATACCTCATGTGTACGTGTACGCTTGAAACATATGCCCACTATTGAACCGGTTCCTTCCTGAAAATGCATTTGTTAAATTTGTCATCTGTGTAGATTTCTTATTTACGTACTATACGAAGACACCTAAATCCAACCTACTTTCCTTTATATGAACTCGAGTGAAATAATCCTAATCCGTCTGTATCACGTAATCGTTTCTGTCATATTTAAAACTAATGCCTTAAAACTGAGTTCAGAAGAAAGTTGTTTTGTGCTCCTCTCGAATTGCGACGTCGAGAATTTGATGCATACAACAAAGTTAATGAATACTTTTGACTAATTTTAAATGAACACATTTATCATAATATTTAGAATGGTCAGAGGTGTTTGACCAAAAACCAATCGAAACTTTGTCATGTTTGTAAAACTCACCAGTAGCAGTTTCGGGGGGGGGGGG
>MUZC01004714.1:241494-255141 GCA_002072015.1 Radix auricularia | reverse complement strand
GGGGGGCGCCTCAAACTGAGTTCTGCCCCGGGTGACACTAAACCAAGCTGTATTGATAACTTCAGTCGAATTGAAAATATATTTTTAAAAATTATAAATTTGTTAAACAGAATATTTACAAAATGTACTCACACAAAAAACGTGTCTAGAGATATTATATTTTGTCACGAATAGGAAGTAAACGAAAATTTGGATAAACAGACCAGATGTTATATTGACGTATAATTGTAACAGGCGAATTAAAACTGGGTGTTACATAGACGTAGTCTTAACAGGCGCAATAAACTGGTTGTTCCATTGACGTAGTCTTAAAAGGCGCATTAATCTGGTTGTTACATTGACGTAGTCTAAACAGGCGCAATAAAACTGGTTGTTACATTGACGTAGTCTTAACAGGGGCAATAAATGCGGCATGGTCTCTAGTATTAGTATATACAATATTAATATTATAAAATTAATTGATTTTTTCAAAGATGCATTAAGTTCTTTAAGCCAATATAATTTCAATACTGATCTCTATAAATATAACAATTATAATGATAATCAAATGATGACTTATAAAGCGCTTGTATTTATGCTTCTCTAACACACACTCTGATGATGTAGCATTATTTGAAGGAAACATGTTTTAACATATAAATGAAATAATTATTTACTGTCTTTAATTTCCCTCGGTGTCACAAAGTTACTGTATTTTGAAGTTACTTTTCCTCGGTGTCACAATGTTTATTGCGTGTCACAAAGTTATTGTAAGTAAATAAGAGCATGGGGCAATCGAACATGGCAACGGGAAATAACTTAGATTGCTGAATGATACTCGTTTGACTAACAAAGCTAATCTTCTAACCAATGTAAAAATTTATGGCGTAAGATAAATAGTCAACATTTTACCGATTTCTTAAAATAAACGTATATTTTAAGACTAAAAACTAGGGTTTTTGCAAAGTAGTTTTCTTAAACGCACTCATGTAAGATGCTATTTTTATTTTGGAGGGACCTAGTCATGACATCCATATTATAGCTTCGGTTTTCCGAATTTTCGTTACATTCTTGAAAGATATTTTTAAATCAATCCATTTCTTGATGAAAAAAAAGAGATTTATTTAGAATCTAAATGCGCGCAAAATTCTCTTGTATTTTTAGAATTAAAAAACTTGTGAGTAGGCCTACGCCTACAGTTTGTCCCTATCCGAGCCTATCCCACAGCAATTTTATTTTTACCTCACCCACACATCTCTTATTTTTAAAACTGTGAATTAATAAATAATAAATCAACGGTTTTTGAAAGAGATAAATAATTTATTTTTATATTAAATTTCAATAACCACTTATTTCATTAAATAGTTTAAAATAGTAAATAAACGATTATCCTTACAGAAGTTTGAAAAAAAACAAACAAAAAACAAAACAGCTTTGCTATAACGCCTATTTAAATACGGGCCCTAACCAATCTTAAATTAATAAACACTTAACTTTTTTAAAATTCTTGCAACGGAGAATATGTATATTGTATAGATCTAAGTATAAGTAGTTTAGATATAATTTTTAACATCCATATTTCTGAGTCTGAAGTGAAAGAGGTTCATTTCAATATTCTGTTTTCATAATTCTAATTATATTATGCTTCTTTCATATCATATTAAAATTGTTAAGATTGAAGAAATGTCTTCATTTTTGGGTTTATTTCTGAGACCTTATATTTTACAAATGCAAGTTATCTTCTATTGGAAAGGTCTCAGTGTTTGAGGTGACACAAGGACGACGTCTTGTATTACTTGTATAACACTTATTTTCACTTCCGCTTACACGCAGCGGACGTCAATGGATTTTGCCTGTTGACGTAGCATGAAGCTGACCTAGATACACACTTTTGTTTTTTCTCGTACCAAGGATTTCATTGTTAAATAATATAGTGTTCAAATGATTGATGCGAAAGAGAATGAATTAGTACATCTAATTTATCAATATAAAATATAACTTACCTCAAAAATAAGCAGCATCCAAATAATCCTTTGTAGAGCTATCTAATTTTAGAACGAAAAATACCATTTCTAAAAATAATTGGGAAATCCCCTTGTGTGTGTGCGTGCCCGTGCGTATGTGTGTGAACTCTGTGCTTGTTTATGTAATAGACTACAGTGTAAGTGACTTGGTTTGTGATCTTTTTCTTGTTAGTGTGTTTGTAGATTCTATGATTTAAAAAAAATATTGTTTTATTTAATTGCTTTTCGAATTTTAAAAATGTCACAATATCGATTGAAATAGATAATAAATTAAATACACATCATATAATTCATATAAATTATATAGTATATAGGCAATATAGGTCAAACTGTAAGTTAGCACAATGAAGCTAAAGCCAATAAGATTAGGTTACTATTTTACGCCGTGTTAACATATTATTTTGACTATTCTGACCTACTCTGTTCTGTTTTACCTACTGTTGGGCCTTATTTAAACGACGGTAATCAGGATTGTGGAAAGAACTCGTATGATTTTTGGACTATTTTAATGACATATAATATGTTGTAATATAAAATTTTGTGTTTGATAGAAATTATATAAATTAAAAGTTGTATGTGATAAAGTTTACTTGAGTTGTATGTGATAAAATGTATATGAGTTGTATGTGATGTAGGTTATATACGTTGTATGTGATAAAGTTTACATGAGTTCTATACTATGTAATAAGGTTTACATGAGTTGTATGTGATAAAGTTTACATGAGTTGTATGTGATTGTGATAAAATGTATATGAGTTGTATGTGATGTAGGTTATATACGTTGTATGTGATAAATTTGATAAACATTATGTGTTATATAAGCAGGGCCGGTCGTAGCAAATACGGGGCAAGTAAGGCAGTTTTGGGTAAGGTTAAGGAATTAATAAGGATAATAAGTGAAAATTAAGATATGCGGAGCATATGAAAGCGCGGGGCCCACTGCGGCCGCATGGGTTGCAGTGGCATAAGACCGGTCCTGGTGTTAAGGTTATATGAGTTTTATGTGATGGAGTTTCATAATGCGGTTTGGGGAGGGTTTAGCTCGTAATATAACAACTGATGTACTTGTACAACAAACAACTGATGTACTTGTACAACAAACAACTGATGTACTTGTACAAAAAACAACTGATGTACTTGTACAACAAAAAACAGATGTACTTGTACAACAAACAACTGATGAACTTGTACAACAAACAACTGAAAGAGGTGTTCAACAAAGCTTTGATGTAAGTTACATTATTTATTATCACCAGTGACACACAGACCTGTGTACGTGTGATCAAATTAGGTCAAGTTGACGCCCAAGTGCACGTTTCATTATTATCACCAGTGACACTTACCTCTAGGACCCGTGTACTCTAATGAATTGTGCCACACAGTACCATATCCAAGAGTGGGGGAGGGGGTGGCAGGGGTCAGGCGCGCCAAAATGAGGCCCCTAATATCTGATAGGAACAAGTGAACAAGTGTAAGATAGTAAATAAACCGAGGTGGGCTCGGATTATATAGTTTGTCACGGGAGTAAAATACCCAATACTTCAACTCCAGTGTCACGATTTCTGCTTTTAACAATTTTAGAAAATACATGGGGCACCAATCCTCAATCTGATCCTTGTTACATAAAAAAATCTTGAATATGTGTTGAACTCTGTAGAATTCTTTGTATAGCCATAGATAGCGATTAAGTCGCAGTTATCCCCCGTGATCCGTCCATAAATAGACATTTGGTAATATCAAATTATCAAGGCGGAATTCGTGTTGCCGTTGGCGTTATTATTAAGATTTTTTTTGGTCATCGGATAATTTCAACTATTAACAGAAACTTGAGTCACAAGGAGTCATCATTGGATCACCTGTCTCTCTTTATATCGTTTTGAATCAATGATTGGTTAAATCACTTTAAGAAATACTTTTTTAAATAATGGGTTACTTTATCCTATTTGGGAAGTGCACCAATATGTTAGCCAATGAACACCGTTCAGTAATATTATGGGAAGTACACCAATATGTTAGCCAATGAACACCGTTGAGTAATATTAAGGGAAGTACACCAATATGTTAGCCAATGAACACCGTTGAGTAATATTATGGGAAGTACACAAATATGTTAGCCAATGAACACCGTTGAGTAATATCATGGGAAGTACACCAATATGTTAGCCAATGAACAACGTTGAGTAATATTATGTTACCGACTATCGTGCCTGGTGATATTGAAGTGATGGTCGAGGGGCAGATAATATATTTGTATTTTTAAAAAATATTTTTAAACACATAAATATGTTTAAATCAAGGTTTATTAAATTATAGTGACCTCTGATTCAAAATCGTAAAAATGTGTGTTCGAATTTTAATTTTATAAAAAAAAAAAAAAAAAAACCTTAAAAGACTAAGTTTAAAAAAATATAAATCCTTTATATACGAGACATTACTAAAAGAATGTTCATTATAATAATAATACGCTTCGCAAAACAATCCAAAAACATCAACGTTTTTAATTAGGTCTCAAGTATATAAAGGATTTATAATTTAGAAAACAACTTCTAGTCTACCTGCTTAATATTCAGCTCAATTTGATCACGGTAAAAGTGTTATAAAAACATGTTTAACATATTGCGCACCACGAGACAGATTAGCAATTAATAGCGTTTAGCCTACATTCACAGATCGGGAATATATCGTAAAAAGTAACGTCGATATAATACGCACCGCACAGCGCAACAAGAAAGTATTAAAAAGGTTGTTCAAACACCAAGCATCACATCATTCTGTTTATGACCATAAAAATACGTGACATCATTTATTCAATTATCTATCTATATATATAAGACGCATTTGTTGTGTGTCTGTCTGTCTGTCTGTCTGTCTGTCTGTCTGTCTGTTCCCTAATAACTCAAGATCCACACAACCCAGTCAAGTGAAATTTAGTAAACGTACACACTATTATATGGGGATGGTTCTTAAATAGGTTTCGTTCCATAAATTCACACTCANAATTATATGGGGAAGGTTCTTAAATAGGTTTCGTTCCATAAATTCATACTCATGGGCGCTGGGGGCCCAACAACTTTTTTTTCCTTATTTGGGCTATATAAAAAATGAAAATCAACAATTTTTCTATTTCTCGAGGAGGCAGAAGCATGAAATTTTAGGAAATAGTTGAGTATACTTCTGCAATGGTAACAGGCAAAAATATATTTAAATTACTTCCTTCTGGGGGCTGGGGGCCCAAATTTAGTTTTTTCTCTTATATAAACTATATATAAAAACTAAAAATCACTAAATATCCTATTTTACTGATAGATAGAAGCATGAAACTTTGGCAAGTTGATAAGTACGCTAAAGCGACGATATTTTGCGATAAACAATTTTTAACTTCCCACTCATGGGAAGCCGGGGGCCCAAATGTAGTTTTTTTTTATACTTATATACGCTATATTAAATACTGAAAATCAACCATTCTTCTATTTCCCGTGTAGTTAGAAGAATGAAACTTTGGGAAGTTGTTAAGTACACTCTCCTAACGCTAATTTGCGAAAAAAAAATTCAAACTTCCCACTCATTGGGGGCCTGGTGCCCAAATGCTGTTTTTTTTTCTTTTATTAGAAACAAACTCATCACTTATTCTCCAATGTACCGTGTCGTAAAAACATGAAACGTTTGTAAATTATTGAGCAGACTCTACTGGCAATAATGGCTTCCTTTTTGATGGGTTGCCGGGGGCCCAAATTATTATTTTTTCCTAAATGAGCTATGTTAACACAATTCAGACAGCGAAATATTGTGAAATTTAGTTCACGTATACGACATTACATGATGAAATTTCTTAAGTAGATTTCGTTTAAATTTCCCGCTCATGTGGGGCTGGGGGCCCAAAAACGTATTTTACTTAGATGGGCTATATAAAAATTGAAATTACTATTTCTCCTATTTCTGATTAGATGGAAGCATGAAATTTGAGGAAATCGTTGAGTACACGCCTGCAGTGGTAACAGGTGAAAAAATATTTAAATTATCACTTACTGGGAACCGGGGGCCCAAATGTATTTTTTTTATTACAACACGCTATATAAATACTGAAAATCACCCATTCTACTATTTCCCGTGTAGGTAAAAGAATGAAACTTTGGGAAGTTGTTAAGTACACTCTCTTAACGCTAATATGGGAAAACGAATTGTGTACTCTTCTCATCCGGCATCCTTCCGTCTCGCGAGACGATGGTGCATCACCGTTGGGTTGGGTTGCATTTCCTCGAGTGACTGTGCAGTCCTATCCTTGAGTGACAGTCTTTGCCACAGTTTTTACACACGAGTTCTGTGCTTCCAAATGTTTTGGCCTTTCTCCTAGCTCTTCTGTCTGCAGCCTCCTCCATTCTTCGCTCCTCGGCTACTATGACGCCCTCTTTGACAACTGTGCGCCACGTAGATCGGTCTTCTGCCTTACACTCCCAGTCACTTGTATGTATTTTGGCTGCTTTCATGTCCCTTTGACAGACATCTTTAAATCGCAAGCGTGGGCGACCTGTTTTCCTCTTTCCTGAAGCAAGTTCACCATATAGGAGATCCTTCGGGATGCGGCCGGGGCTCATTCTTTTGACATGTCCTAGCCACCTCAGGCGTCTTTCACTAAGAATTGAGAACATGCTTTGGGTATTGGCACGCGTTAGTACCTCACTATTAGGCACTTTTTCTTGCCATTTAATACCAAGGATGTGGCGCAAGCATCTCAAATGGAAGCTGTTAAGCTTACGCTCTTGTGATGTATAAGTGGTCCATGTCTCGCTCCCATATAGTAGTGTACTGATGACACAGGCTCGATAGACGCACAGTTTGGTTTTCTCCGTTAGCTTGGTGTTTTGCCAGACCCGCTTATTTAGTTTAGCCATTGTTGCGGCTGCCTTGCCAATTCTGCTGTTTATTTCTTCTTCAATGGACAGTGTATTGGAGACCTTGGATCCCAAGTAGGTGAAGCTGTCCACAACCTCCAAGTTTTCATTATCGATATTTATGGTAGGAGGAGGTCGAGTGTCTTGGGCCATGATGTTTGTCTTTTTCAAGCTGATTTGCAGACCAAATTCTTTGCAGGCATTGGAGAAGCTTGACACGAGTTGTTGCAAACCAGATTCTGTATGTGCTGTTAGTGCCGCATCATCCGCAAATAGTAGCTCTCGAATTAGGACATCCGTCGTTTTGGTCTTGGCTCGGAGGCGGGCAGTGTTGAAAAGTCCTCCATCAGCTCTGGTATGTAACCAGATTCCCTCACTGCTATCCTTGAATGCGTATCGAAGAAGTACAGAGAAGAATATTGCGAAGAGTGTTGGTGCGAGTACACAACCTTGTTTAACTCCGCTGCTGACAGGGAAGGCCTCTGACTTAGCTCCATCGAACTGTACTGTGCCAAGCATATTTTCATGGAACTGTCTGATGATGGCAAGTAGGTGAGGGGGACATCCAATTTTTGCCAGTATTTGGAATAGCCCGTTGCGACTGACTAAGTCGAAGGCTTTTGTAAGGTCCACAAATGCAATGTATAGTGGCATCTGCTGCTCTCTGCATTTTTCCTGGAGCTGTCGTATGGAGAACACCATGTCTATGGTAGACCGACCGGACCGGAAACCACACTGAGATTCTGGATAGACGCGGGATGCTAGGCTTTGTAAACGTTTTAGTATAACGCGGGCAAAGGTCTTTCCTACAATACTAAGGAGTGAAATGCCGCGATAATTATTGCAATCACTCCTATCACCTTTGTTTTTATATAGTGTCACTATATTTGCATCCTTTAGGTCTTGGGGGATGTAGCCCTGTTCCCAGCAGAGGGACAGAATCTCGTGCAATGGTTGGAGTAAAGCTGTCTTGCCACTCTTTAGAACCTCTGGTGGTATTCCATCATTCCCAGGCGCTTTTCCACAAGCTAGACTGTCAATTGCTTTGCTCAGCTCTTCCTGTGTGGGCACGACATCAAGTTCTTCCATGAGTGGCATATCTGGGATGTCATCTAGAGCGGTGCTGGAGACTGTGGTAACTGTTGAATACAATTCCAGATAATGCTCAACCCACCGTTTTAGCTGTGCTGCCTGGTCTTGAATAATTTCTCCATTTTTGGACTTTAGGGGAGCAGCTTTTGACGTCAAGGGGCCCGTTGCCTTTTTGATGTTTTCGTACATGACTTTTGCATTGCCCATGTCTGCAGCTGATTGTATACTGGAACAGAGCTTAAGCCAGTAGGTATTGACACATTTACGTGCAACCTTTTGGGCAAGTGACTTAGCTGTTTTTAAAGCATGCAAATTGTCAGGTGTAGGCTTTTCCTTGTAAGCCATAAGAGCTTTCCTTTTTGCTTCAGTGACGGGTTTCATCTCGTCCCAATGTTCATCAAACCAGTCCGTGTTTTTGTGAGATTTTTTGCCAAAGGCTTGTATTGCGGATGTATAGATTGTGTCTCTCAGTTGCGTCCATTTGGAGTCAATGGTGACGCATGGGGACATCTTTGAGAGACTTTCCTTCACCTTGTCTTTGAACAGCTGCGCTATCGCAGGGTCTTTCATGCAGGAGGTATTGATGCGTGGACTTCCCTTTTTCTTTGTGTGGTACGAGTTTTTCCTCATTATTCGTACTTTGCTGGCGACAAGGGAATGATCCGTGTCACAGTCGGCACTGTGATAGCTGCGAGTGAGTAGGACGCTAGCTAGTTGTGCACGCCTGGTGATAATGAGGTCCAGCTGGTGCCATTGGTGGGATCGAGGGTGTCTCCAAGATACTTGATGTATATCCTTGCACTTGACGAAAGTGTTGGTCACACACAAGCCTCGTGAGCAGCACAATTCCAGAAGCCTTTGTCCATTTTCATTTAACTTTCCTCTTCCAAATAGTCCAAGGCAGGTGGGCCAGGCTTCGTGGTCGCTCCCCACTCTAGCATTGAAATCTCCTAGGAGATAGATTGCCTCGTCTTTGTGGATGCCGGCTATTGCCTGGTCTAACGCTCCATAGAACTGGTCCTTCTCTTCCGGAGTTGAATAGAGTGTTGGGGCATACACACTAAGAATGTTTGCTGGGCCCGCAGTTGTTCTGAGTCTTAGAGTGAGGATCCTCTCCGTGCCTGATGACGGTGGTTCAATGGATGGTAGAAGAGTGTTTTTAACAGCGAAACCCACACCATGCTGTCTAGGTTCGTCTTTCGGTCTGCCTTGCCAGAAGAAGGTGTAATTGGCCTCTTTGAGTGAACCGTTGTCTGGGAGCCTGGTCTCCTGAAGGCATGCTATGTCAATCTTTAGCCTTTTAAGTTCTCTATCGATTATTCCTGTCTTCCGTGTGTCGTTTATGGACTGCAGATCATCAGTGATGCCGGGACACATAGTCCTCACGTTCCAGCTAGCGATTCGAAGAGCTGGAACGTGAGGACTACATAATTACAAAATACAACCACATTACAGCTCATGGAAGCTACGTTCATCATTAAAAGAAATATTTGATTATTATCAAATTAATTTTTAAAGTAAAGTTTGACGAGATGTTCATTTAGTTCAGTCTTTGAGGCCTTAGTTGCTGAAATAATGCGAATGTCCAGTGCAGTCGGACTTCCCTAAGTCTAAAACCTCCCTATATCAATATCGAATTAATTGTTAGATCCCGGCAAAATTCTGAGCCTATTACACCATTTTCCCTAACTCGAAAACTTCGTAAGTCGAATTTTTATTTATTTATTTTGTTTTATTTTTATTTTTTAAAATATAGTGGCGAACGTGATTTACTCAGTGATAGACAGCTCACCCATCAACCAAACCTAGAATGGACTGGTGTAAAATGATCGCAAAATGATCATAGTCGTTATACACAATTATACACACTTTTTGAAAATATATTGGTATCTGTCTGTTTTGGCGTAGATCTAATGCTTTTTCATTGTTGTCAATTGAGTTCTTTTTAGTTTTTTCTTGATCTATGTTTGCATTTTAAATAAAATTGTTATGTACTTACAACAATTGAATTTAGTTTTCAATGTATTTGCATAATTGGTGAAAATAAACGCTAACATTAAATAAAGCATTGATCTGAAAAAAAAAAAAAAAGATTTTACCTTTAAAAGAGATTTCTATCGTGGATAAAAATTAAAACTTAAAAAGAAATTTGTGCCCGAAACAAAAATATTTGACCTTAAAAAAATACTTTTTGCTTAAAAAACTTAAACTTAATCTTACATTTGTCAGCTCTATCCTATAAACATGTTTATCTTGCATTGTTCAGACCAAACATATGCTATATTTACCATACATTGGTCAGATCTAATTTAGAATATGAATCTTCTTTATAGAAATCATCTATCATTGAACACCAAGATATCATAGGTCAAATTCAAGACTGGGAGTTTTTATGCGTTTGCTCTTTAATTAGGAACAAACAAGAAACGTGTTTTTTTTTTAAAAATCCCTTTGCCTATCTGCTATGAAAATAATGGGGTTGAGACTGCAATCAGGCTTAATAAATTAGTACATTGAAAACATGTCAATAGGGTATGAGTTACCCCGACAGGACGTAACATAACAGCGAACGTTTTGGCAAAGAGTCAAAGTGTCTTCCTCAACGAACAAACAATACACAAATAAAACGAATATAAAGAAACAAAAAGTAAAAACTTAGCTGCTTTGAAATGCAAAGAGTCAAAGAAAAATTGCCACTCTTCCAGTAAGTTATTCGGGTGTGACATGCTTTAAGCAAAGTAGGAAATCACTATCGACATTTTCAAACTGTGATAAAATGCAGAAGTACAGAATGAGCGTCTGCAATCTATTCGATAATATGAAATAAGGTTAAAATTGACTTTCACAAACTTCTAAGCAGTCTGCTTTCCCTTCGTCCAAGAAGATAATAATAATAATGGTTATAATAATACAATGATAATTTATATAGCACTGTATCCCAGCAAGGAGCCGGGCTCACAGCGCTTTACATGGAGAAAACAAAACATATATTAAGCAAATAAACTTTCATAACATAATAACTACATAAATGACAATACGTTATACATGTGATCAAAATTATCAGAAATATTTCTTCTAAAAACGGGCGCTAGTATATATATTCACAATCATTTCTGAGCTCTCCGCAAGGAAATCTAAATAATTTTAACATGTGTACACACATTGTTCAATTGAGGAGCGGATGGAGCAGGCTGCAGATAGAAGAGCTAGGAGAAAAGTCAAAACAATGGGAAGCACCGAACTCGTGTACAAAAGCTGTGGCAAAGACTGTCATTCTAGGATAGGACTGCACAGCCACACGAGACGAGAAAAATACAACCCGACCCAACTGTGAAGCACCATCGTTTCTCAAGACGGAAGAATGCCGATTGATTTATAGACACATTTTTCAATTAGATGTATCAACGAAAAAACAAAATCCCAAAATAATAAATTAGAATTAGTTCATTAAACCTAATTTGTGTAAATGGTACTTCGATTGAAATTAACTCTTTAGTGCACTATAGAACGTTGTTACAATTTCCTTTTCTATGTCCATACACCTTAGGGAATATATAATTGCTTCTACAAACAAGGCAGTAAACCGACTTCATGATACACAATAATGTATGAAATCTATAGAAAAATTGATAGAAGCAGACGACAAATTCAACACATGAACAGATGCAGGAACTTAGTAGCAATTAAATCTTTTTATTTTCGAATTTATTTTCGACATTAGGCAACATGTACTTTATGAAGTCAATGATTTACGAAATTATTTACAAACGTATTGTGCTAAAAATGCTTTGTAGAGGCTACTCACAGAGAAACTAATAGAGTACTTAAAGGGTGATTTGACATTTAGTTTTAATCGAACCTTCCAATCAGAGAACGAGAGGGCACATTTTTGGTGATCGAAGCGAATATATATCCACGTTATGTTGAAAAACATGTAAGAATAAAGTTTTATTGTTCAGAAGATGAGATTACTGTAGAAATTCAAGTGAGGTTTTGGGCAGTTATAAAGAGTTTGGAAAACAGGTATGATTTTCGTACACCAGCCAATCTACTGACTGAAAATTTGCCTTTAAATTAGAGTATTTAAATTATCTCATATAACATTGTCCAGCAAGAAATATTTACGTCACGGATTAAAAATTAAAAAGAATTCAATATCAGTTGATTAATTCAAGATTATTAAGATATTATTTAGGCTCGATGTCAACCTCTCTTAAAAAAACCAAAGAAGAGATTAGCAGGGCCAACTAACAACTCAGAAAACGAAAGGCTGCAGGAACCTGATGGCATCCCAGCAGAGGCACTGAAGGCGGACTTGGAAATCAGCATGGAAATCCTACAACCTCTGTTTATGAAGGTATGGGAAGAAGAGCAAGTTCCTTCCGATTCGAAGGAGGAATACCTTATCAAGATCCCAAAGAATGCTTAACTACAGCGGGATCACCCTGCTGTCCATCCCAATAAAAGTTTTCAACCGTATATTACTTAACAGGATGAAAAACGCTGCAGATTCTCTGTTGCGTGAACAACAAGGTGGCTTTCGCATCAACAGATCCTGCACTGACCATGAGATAGCGACATTGCGCATCATTCTGGAGCATGAGTCACTAGAGTGGAACTCGCCTCTCTATGTCAACTTTGTATGTCTTTCCACCCAGAAAAGATTCAACTGCTAAGAGTAACCAAGAAATAGAAACAAATAAATTCAAAGTATTTCATTCATGGAAAAGAACTAGCCCAAATTAAAGATGCAAAATACTTATGAGTCATAATAAATGAGAAACTATCATGGAATCCCCATGTCAATGAAGTTATTAAAAATTAAACAAAACCTTAGGTTTTATAAAAATAAACTTTTACAAATGTAATAAAGATATAAAACTAAAATTTTACCTAACCCTGGTGAGACCTATACTAGAATATGCATCTTCTGTAAGGGACCCATCCACCAAAGAACACATTGATAAACTAGAACAATGTCAAAAAAGAGCTGCCAGATTCATTACTGGGGAATTTTCAAAACTTAAACGATTAACACCATTAGTTGAATCATTAAATCTTGAAACACTAGAGGATAGAAGAACCAAGAGTTAATTAGTAATAATACATAAAGCAATTAATTCTAATTTAGAAATACAAATTCAGCCTTGACCTCAGCCTTGGCCTTGACGAACTCTGCCATACTGCTATGTAATTTAACTCTAACTATGTACCCTGGTACTGCAATCGGGTGTTGCTAATACTAGTACTAGGTTAATTACAATTCTTAATTAATATAAATTAATTGATAATTTAATTAATTAATATATAATTAAATATGGATTAAGGCAAACCAATGATGATTTATAGGCTCTAATTGTCAATCTATCGAATGTGTGAGATCACTAGTATAATTCTAAACTCAATCCCGGACGAGCCCCCATTTATACCGTGTGGCGAGAAAGATGTTCATATAGTTTGACAAGTTGTCTAGGGGTATATTATTTAATTTATTCTCTCTCTGCCTACACGAGCAAACTTTAGTGATCTCTCACAATACGATGATCAACAAACAATTAGGTGAAATTGTAATAATAATTTATTTTACAATATTTACAGTGAGCGGAAACAAGTTCCGTTATGGCCAAAATTCATCATAAGGCTTATGCCAATCAATATTATAA
>MUZC01004714.1:207349-226693 GCA_002072015.1 Radix auricularia | reverse complement strand
TAACTTTCATAGTCGAAAAATCGTTTATTATGTTATCAAAATTTATATTATTTGTAATATCATGTTCTATGGACAATATTGCAAGATTTTGTAGTCTTAAATCACTTATTGTGGAGCGAATTTTTTTTTCAACGTCAGTTTAAAGAAGCTCCTTTCACAGCTAGATACACTTATAGCAATTGTTGAAAAAAATTCTTAGCAAAATTGTAATGTTGGATAAAGAATTTTCCAATATTTACTGTTAAATATATTTTAATGGATCAAGGGGGTATTTCACCTCTTTAAAAAAAAACAACAACATAATGCCTCTTCTTGTAGTGTAGGTACAGCCAGGGCTGGTCTTAGGCTCCTGCAACCTATGCGGTCACAGTGAGCCCAGCGCTTTCATAGGCCCAACCTATCTTAATTTTCACTTATTACCCTTATTAATACCTTATCCCTACCCAAACTGGGGCCCACACAATCAGTATCGCATACTAAGCTGCATAGGGGACCACAATAGCTAAGACCGGCCCTGTTTACTGCCATAAAAACCTGGATCATTTCTCTTTCAATCTGGAACATTTCTTTATCAATGTAAATAAAAAAATTTAGTTGTTCAAATTCTTCATTTAGAATCCTAGATGGTTTAGTATTATACACGAATATTTTCTTGCAAGGACATGCAACTCATGACCTCGTTCTTTTCTTTTCTTTTATAATTACATCTACGGATAAAAACATTTCTCGTTGTACTTCTTGCTCTAAAGATGCAACCACATCTTCTGAATTTTCCTCACTCATAATTTTTTCCTTTTAACTTGGTATCTAGTCGATATTTCCAACTCTCTGTAACAGCGTTCTGTATTAGCAGATATCTTTTTTTTCATCAAATGGGTTTGCACAGTTTGCATTAATTTAAAAAGACGTATTCCCATAAATTGAGATATCATAGAAAAGTAAAAGATTGTCATGAACTAAGTAAAATTCCAGCATATGATCACATTCTACTATTTACCTTATATGTCAATGGCTCCAAGATGCTTGAAATTTTAAAGTATTTCTTTTTCGGAATTATTTATGTTATTGTGGTGTTTATTGAAATGAATAATCGTTCATTTTTAACGAATAACCGTATATTAATGAAACATACAAGCTATATGTGTTACTTTAATGAAATAAAAACAAAGTAAATTTAATTTTTAATAAGTTACCTTACAATAATATAATTTACTTCTTGCATTTTAAACACAATATTTGAACCACTATGTCATGTAGGTACTTGTTAGCGCATCATTCTGTGAATGTTGAAATTCCACGCTAAAACGGTCGTGCGATATTAATACTACATATATTCGGACCATCGGTGATGTGTTGTTGTTTTTGTGCAGTTTTCTTATAAAAGTGCCATCTATGTCGCAAACCGCTTAATTTTGCAAACAAATAGTTACTTTTTTGGAGCGATTTTAAATTTTTAAACTGTTTTGCTTTATTTATAGCAACCACTATGTAATCAAACAAATTTTGCACGAATCTGTTAATTTAAACTCAAAATTGCGATTCTTTTTTTTTTTCACTATGGCTTTCACCCTTCAAAAGAAAAGGGGCAGTTTTCGGAAATGGCTGGGTTTATTTTCAAATGCCCACAAATGCCACCCTTCGAATGAGTGCCACCCGGGGCGGACCGCCCCCTCCACCCCCCAGCTACGCAACTGCTTGTGTTGGTGTCACCCGGGACGGCCCACCTACATCGCACCCCTTAGTGACGCCACTGCATACACATGACGGATTTTTATTTAAAAAAGATAAATTACAATTAAAAGCTTGAAATCTGGAGGAATCTAGTGAATTTTTATTTTTACCACATATGGTTAATTTACCTTTGTTCACCGACCCCTGATCTATACTAACTATGGCTAAGCTATTGTACCTATGGCGCATCTATTCTAAATATGGCCATTTATTGAAACTACAACGCATCTTTTGTAAATATGGCGCATCTAAACTAACTATGGCGCTACTATTTATTTAAAAAAGGCTTTGTATTCAGCTTCCAATATCTCCTCTGTCTTACAACGGATATTCAAGCAGCAACAGGCAAATTAACTTAGAAATCCTAATACTGCTGATATTAAGCAGCATCATTTGAAATAAATGTAAGGGAATTTCTATAGGTAGCTGAGTACCATTAGCAGGTCCCTGCCAGTGGCGTAGCCAGGGGGGGTAGGGGGGGCGAATGCCCCCGGGCGCCACGTTAGGGGGGGCGCCAAAATGAGTATTAAAACTCATTATTTAATTTCATTTTAATGTAAACTAATGTATCCCAAATACGTTTGCAAGATTGAATATTGGAGCTCCGAACATATCTTTATTACAAAACAGTTGTTAAACATGATTTAGGCGCCCCCATTGAGCGTTAAGGGGCGCCATTCTACTCATAAATAAATGACACATCCACAATGTAGGATTGCTGATGTGTTTTTTTTAATTTAAAAAACTGTGAGTTGATGGTAGTGAGCAGTAAGAGACCAATACGATTCTTTTAATAGAGCTACCAGAGACGACACTAAAGGCAACCAAAATTACCAAGACAAGAAAAAGGAGTGGCTTAAAGCAGTGGTTCTCACCCTGTGGTCCACTGTAGGATTAATCGAGAAAGACTAGCAAGTAAAAGAATTAACGCAGACTTAAATATATTTCTGATCTGGCCATAATGGTTTTTAATTTTATCAAGCTCGTCAATTAAATTCTCGTCCCTGCGGCTGCGGCTATTGGTAGTCAGAAAAATTTGGCATGCAGGGGATTTAAAGCAGCACTGAATATAGCTACTGATATAAATTCACCAAAGGCAACCAACCACCTTCCTTGGTCCCATGATTGCGAGTTGCACTGTTGAAGTGAATGATGAAGAACAGGCAGGGGTTCGATTTTCGGTTGAGCCTTTTGATTTTTTTTTTCTTCTCTTACAAAATTTGTAGTAATTATAATAATTTATAATATTTATTCATGAGGTTAGTTTGAGTGTTTAGAATATGCTAAACCTAGAACTAAAGCTAATGAAATCAATGTAACATTCTTATAATTAACATTAAATTAGAGCTTTTACTTTTAGTTTTAGTGTCAGGGTTAGGGTTGTCTTTTTTAACATTAAAATAGAAAAACAAATATAGGTACTAAAACTAATGCCATCAATTTAACATTCTTATAGTTACAACTAAATTAGAGCTTTTAGTTTTAGGGTCAGGGTTAGGGTTAGTTGCCTATTTTTTTTTACACTAAAACATTACATCTAACTCAGAATATTACCTAGTACTGTAAAAGTTTTATTAACAATTAATGATAGTGAACTGCCAATAGCCAACAACCGAAAATGGCTATTGGTAGTCGAGTACCAATAGCTCCCTAGAAGCTATTGGTAGTCGAGTACCTCGAGTAGTCGAATAGCTCTCTAGAAGCTATTGGTAGTCGAGTACCTCGAGTAGTCGAATAGCTCCCTAGAAGCTATTGGTAGCTGACTACCATTAGCTCCAGCCAAAATCTAATGGCATAAGGGACTGAAAAAGACTTCTCATACATGAAAGCACACATGAAAGTACATAAGCCAGCACACACAAAGTATATACCTACAGTAGCTGTCATATCGGAAATTTCTTTTCCCTTCAAACGTTTTCTAGGAATTCATCATCTTCTGGTTCCTGATAGAACCTGTAGTGTAGTGACATCAGGGCCGCCGCTAGAAATTTTGGGGCCCCCGAATAGTTGGTACGTGTGGGCTCCTTTAGTAAAAAAAATCACACAAAAACCCAGACTGGTTTGATGCACATTGGGACAATTTGAAACCTGTCACTGGAGCCAAAAGGAAAGCTCTTATGGCCTACAAGGAAATACACCCGACAGGTTGCATGCCTTAAAAGCAGTCAAGTCACATGCCTCTAAAAGTCGCACGTCAGTGCACCAATACCCAATGGCTTAACCTCTGCTCCAGCATACAGTTAGCTGAAGACATGGGGAATTCTAAAGCCATGTACGAAAATATAAAAAATGCAACTGTCCATTGACATCCAAAGTTGCCTCCCCTAAAGTCCAAGAGTGGAGAAATTATCCAAGACAAGGTAGCGCAGCTAAAAAGGAAGGCTGAGCATTATCTGGAACTGTATGCAACATTGTATTCCACAGTCTCCAGTACCGCTCTATATGTCATCCCCGCTACGCCGCCCATGGAAGAACTTGATGTCATGCCCACACAGGAAGAGCTTAGCAAAGCAATTGACTGCCTAGTTTGTGGAAAAAACCCCTGGCTTACCACCAGAAGCTCTAAAGAGTGGCAAGACAGCTTTACTACATTCTTTGCACGAGCTTCTGACCTTCTGCTGGGAACAGGGCACATCCCCCAGCACTTGAAGGATGCTAATATAGTGACATTATATACGAACAAGGGTGATTGAAGTGACTGCAATAACTATCGTGGTATATCACTCCTCAGTTTTGTAGGAAAGACCTTCGCCCGTGCCATAGTAACGTGATTACAGAGACTAGCATCCAAAATTTATTCCGAATCTGAGTGCATTCTCAGCGCTAGTCGGTCAACAATAAACACGGTGTTCTCCATACGGCAGCTCCAGGAAAAAATGCAGAGAGCAGCAGATGCAAGTATACATTGCCTTTGTGGATCTTACGAAAGCCTTTGATTTAGTCAGTCGCAACGGGCTATTCCGAATTTCTGGAAAAACTCGGCTGTCCCACACAGCTACTCACCATCATCAAGCAGTTCCATTCATGAAAATATGCAGGGCACAGTGCAGTTCGACGGAGCTACGTCAGAAGCCTTTCCAGTCAGCAGCGTAGTTAAACAAGGCTGTGTACTCGCGCCAACACTGTTAAAAATATTCTTCTTTGTACTGCTTCAATACGCATTCAAGGATAGCTGTGATGGAATCTAGTTACACATCAGAGCTGATGGAGCCAAAAAAAACGACAGATGTCCTATTTCGAAAGGACTCTTTGCTGATGATGCGGCACTGATGGCACACACAGAAACTGGTATGCAACAACTCGTGTCAACCTTCTCCAATGCCAATTAAGTTTGGTTTAGAATAATCATTCACACCTAACCGGGTCGTAAAAGTGAAGTAAAAAATCCAATTTTTTACATCTATATTCTCAAATAAGTGAGAAAGGACCGGAAGACATATATGTGACGCATTTGATGACTAAAATATATTATTTTTTAGAAAACTGTGACGTAAAACAAGAAATTCCGAAGAACATCTTTAGCGAACAGTGCATTGTGCAGAAAAGTTTTTCCGTCAAATTGTAAGATAAATTTTAAAACTTTTTTGTTTACATTTACTTGAATAATTGTCTGAATATACATCTACGTGCACAGCATCAGATTTTTTTAAAAATCAAGCGTCGCTGACGGAGCCCCCCTCCCGTAGGGGCCCCTGAATGAATTCCTGGATTCATCCCCTGGCTGCGGCCCTGGTGACCTATAGCCTCTAGCCTATGATACACAACACACCCCGCACTTTTGCCACAGATTTGCATTTCTCAGAAATGTGTTTTTAGTGGTACGGACGTGGCAAGAGGTCTGTGTCGAGAAATGAAAATAATTTTCTATTTTAGGTAAATACTTAAAACTCTGCGGTGTCTTAGCCTATTCATATAATCAACGTAAATATTCGAAAACCTATTTTTGTGTGTCCCGTAACCCCCAATCCCCCATTTAGAAATTAAAAAAAAAATTATATAATTAATTTCTTGGTTTTCCTTAAAGACCTGACGCTAATTTCCTTACACCAGGGGACCAGAGCATTCCTCATGCGGGAATTCCCCAATGATGTGTTTAGCAGGCAGTCTACAAAAGAGGGGAATCCCCTTTCCTGGAGTTTATTCTAGGAAAAAAAACCGTCACTATATAAGCAGACTAATGCAAAGCACTCTTAAAAATGCTTAATTATTTTTTTTTACCACCGCTTCATACAATTACAAGGAAAAGTCAAAATAAAAATAAATTAGATATTTGAGAACCGCATATCGGCCTACACTTCAACTCTAAATGACGTCAAATTATAACTAAATTTCAGCAAGGGTAAACCTAATTCCTGCATATTATATCTCCAAATCTTGGTAGTTTGCTATTTTTAATTTACCACGTTTTATTAACTTACTTTCGCTCCTGTCTGTGTGTCCGCAAAATTTCAAATTTCCCAACGTAAAATTAAACCATTTTTAATGGTTATAGAGATCTCAAAATTTTACCACAGCTTATCTTCAATGACAATGCATTGTACCAAAATTTCAGATCGATCGAATGTACCGTGTTGAACTAATGCATTTTTTAAGACAATGATAGGCGAAAAAAAAAACTACTAATTTAAAGAAATGGAAATATAAATCAGACGGAAATAAATTTTTTAACAATGTGTGATTGTTTGGTCTGAATAAAATATTAATTACTTTTAAATAATTAAAAGTTCAGAATCCCCTTTGCATTAAATTATAAAACATTATGGCATATCAGTCTTAACTCAGTCAGTCACGGATGCCGTTTGCAATCTGAGCGGTTTACGTTACTAGGCTAAGTATTACGCAAATTAAATTTTGTGTGCTTACGTACTAATTCAGTGTAGACCCCCCCCCCCTCCCCGTACGCATCGATACGCAAAATGCCATTTTTGAAGACCCCCTCCCCCTGCCTGCGTACGTAAAATATGGATGGCCCTTATGATTTTGCAACACGGCTGTTCCTTCGCGTTGTTCTGATTGCTATATGATGCAGTTTTTGTCAGTTCTTCCCCCCGCCTTAATTTCTTTGCACTAATTATGAGCATCTCTGCGGCGTATGCTACGCCACGCGCATCTAGTTATGGTATATTACAGACATGAGCAAAACAAATGCTTAGGGTTGTTTTTTTTTTTTTTTTGGGGGGGGGGGGGCGGAAAATAACTCACTATTTGTTTTAGCTTCTAAAGATGAAAATAATGCTAAAATAGAGTTATATTAAAATTATAAAGCCAAGGAGGGTAAGCATGGAGAATAGACTAATTCAAGAGTATGGGCATGGGCCTCTTGCACCACATGGGATGAACGTATAGTGTTGGCGCTGACCCCTTAATCACTTTGCCACACCCATTTTTTTTCTAGATAAGATCACACTACTCTCATCCTACTATTAATTTCTATGACTCTTTGGATTTCACCACAGCTAAGTTTTTATTCTTTATATTCGTTTAATTTGTGTATTGCTCTTTCCCGAAACGTTCGCTTTTTTGTTAAGTTCTTTCAGGCTAACTCATACCCTGTACACATGTTTTACGTTTACTAATTTATGAGCCTGATTGCAGTCTCCCCCCACCCCACCCCACCCCCACATTTTGTTCATTTTGAGCTATTGACGAAACTTGTCATTTTGAGTAAAGAAAAAAAAAGGAGGCTAAAACCGTACGTATCCACAGACTCATTGCAAAGATGTTTGAAGATAAAGTTAGGTTTCCTTTAACTATGAATCTTAGGATAAGCACGAACGTAGCCTCCATGTATAACTGCTGGTCAGCTGTATATATCGCACGTAAATCGGATGCCCTATAATAATATGGTGGTTGTCATATCACCTACTGAAGTTAAAAAAAATTACCTTCAAGTATTTACCATTGGATTCTTTGCCACCCTCAATTCGCGGTAACAGTAAAAAAAATATTGAAAATAATTTTTTTTTTTAAACAGCAGAACGGGTTACATTGCCAACCGTGATTGCATTTGTAAACATTATCAGTGATCGATTTTATTACGTTTTAAAATCAATTAGTAGTTAACCCCCTTGCTTGTTACACACTGCGCATTGATAGGTGACTGGCCAGTTGTTTCCCTTGATAATGTAAATGTTTCTGTTCTATGAAGTGTAAATACCATAGCCTATATGTTGCAGTAAGCCGCAAGTGGCTGAGGTTGGCTGCCGGTTACACATATTCCAGGAAACGAGATGCGTGAGAACTTTGTATTTTTGTTTGAATTTTTTTCCGGAGCAAAATGTGAACGTTATTTAAATAATGAATAACAACAGGTGCCCACTGCGTTTTGAGGCCACCTATAAGATTTCTATCGGGGAAAAAAGGTGCAATGACAAATCCATAATTATCGGGCCTTAAATTGAAGTAGAAGATGAATGATGTAACTATGTCAGTGACAGATGTCTGCTCTAGGGGCTATAAGTGGCTTAATAGGGTAGCGGGGCAAAGTGGGAAAATACCCGGGAGGCACTTTGTTAGAGGGAGAGGGGGCGGCAAAGTCCTCGTCGTTAATTAGCTTCTTTGATTGAAAACGTTTAAAGAAAACTGAGCTTTTTATCAAAGTAAAATAAAATCTAAATAAGAAAGTTATAAAAGAAGTAATGGAACTATCCTAAAATATGTGAACGTTTCTACTGCGAGAACTTCAAACGCCATATTGGGTATACATTATTCTGAGACTAATGCTACTGAACTTGAAAAAACAAGACGTTAAAGTAGTTTGAGAATGTGACACTGATATGCTAGTAACTTAATTGATTCTTCCAATTTTCAGAAGCTCCTGTTGAAAATATGAAAATTACGGAATATTTCAAACATGAGCAAATGGTTCGTGTTGTACTTTTTTTTTTTTTTAAGGGGGCGGGACGGAAAATTACTCACTATTTGTTATTAAGGGCTGAAAAGTTTTTGAAAAATTACCGATTAATTAATCGATAATTTTGATTAAAGCTAAAAATAAAGATTTATGACGTCATGAAACGAACAATTTCAAGGGGAGTAACAAAAACAGGCAATTGACATTTTTTGTTTAATGAGTTATATCCCTTGTCTTTAAAACATTTTAAAAATAACATTTTTCTGAACTAAATTTTGTTTTTTAAAAGCAACCAAAAAAAAAAAAAAAAATCAAAGTTATAGACAAAAAACTTAAGGGAACATATTGCTAAGACTGATTTCTCAAGTGTTATTTCAAGGCATGTTACATAAAGGTCCAATGAGTTGTAAAAAAATATGTTTGAACACTTATTACAATTTCTATTATTATTTTTTAAAACTATTTTTTTTAAAAAATCAGTATTTTCAATTTTCATATTAAAAGTTTTACTTTAACTTATATTTTACTATAAAAATATTAAATAAAATTTTTAAACATAGTCAAACATATAAAATCAAGGTATGTGAGTATGTATGTATGTTTGTCCATTATTTCTGACTAAACCATTCACCCGATCACGATGAAACTTTAGGAAACTGTTGATTATGTTTTCTAAATGGTTTATGTGAAAATAAATTTGAACATTGACACTCATTGGGGTCCGTGGGCCCTAAAAGTTGTTTTCCTTATATGAGCTATAAAGCGTCGGCTACTTGGAAAATGAATAGGTATTTACAAAACTTAGTGCACACATATATTATAGTCTATATTAAAATACCTTAAGGTGTTGACCTCCTAATGGGTTTTCCTTTGGGGCCGGGGGGGGGGGGGGGGGGGGCCGAAATCTTCATTTTCGTAAGCGTTTAAAACTTTATTCCCATTATGATTTTACACTACCTTGAAAGATAATGAAAAATGTATCTATTATGATTCAGATTGAAGTAAACATGTATTTCAAAGCTAATTTCTTGCACCCATTGGGCCCTTAATATAATTTTTGGTCATATGAGATATAAAAAAAAATACAAATTGTTTAAGCGTTTACGACATGGGAAAATATATAGATCTTAACCAAACTTGGTATATACAAACTTATCACCCAAAATTAAAATAATATTGGGCACTGATCTCATAATAACCATTAGTTTGAGGCTTGGGACCCAAAGTTATCTTTTTAAACGTTTAAGATTTATCAATCATCGATTTAACAAATAATGACAAATATATCCATTATAATTTATATTTTGCACTGAATAAATCATCGAGCCATAAAATCATTTTTAGCTGTATGCGCTATATATATATATATATATATATACATAGGTAGGGATGGAGACCGACGTCCGGAAGTATTTTGGTAATATTCTGTAGTTTATGTGTAATGTTTTAGTCTACTTCCTGTTTCAAAGTTGCAGTTCTCAATTATTTAAAAACGTACCTCACTGCTACATTTTTACTTATTTCTGAAGTTGTGCTTATAGGGCCTCGAACTATTAAATGTTTAATATTTAAAACTTTCCAAAAATAAAATTGTGTGTGTATGGTAACCTCTATGTTATGTATCTGTTATTTTTGTTTGTTTATCCACAAGCAATGAGTACACTTATATTGTGAAAAATTCTAGTTTTATTATTTTTAATAATAATAATTTTTCACAACTATCTTTAACAAACCAAATAAGTATAAGCTTTTCGAAATAAAACAAACAGAAAATAATGTAATTTTTAAATCAAGAATTTTATAAATATGCATCCAGATATTGGCATGAAACAAAAAAAAAGTACCGTATGCAGACTTGTTGTCATTGGCAATTATTCACCTTCAACCTCATTTTGACTCTACTACTATTGCTTTGTTCTCGTTGTTTCATTCATAAAAAGTTCCGAGTTCAAAAGCCATTTAACCATTGGTTAGAATTAATTATGAGTCTCAAGTTGTAGGTCCAAAATGAGTTCCTAATTTCATTTGTGCATGTTAATAAAGGAAAGTTCGTTTTGTCATGAGTCATTTCAAAATGAGGTATGCAAACATTCATTCACACTAAATATTTAAAAATCATATAACGGAATACGTTTGCCTTGTAGAACAATGGATACTTATTTAGTAAAAAAAAAAAAAAATATATATATATATATTTTAAAATATTTTTTAAAAAAATAAAAACAACAATAACAAAATATAACAGAAAAACAAAATCGGAGTTAGAAGACAATTTTATATTGTAATATTCTTCAATTTTAGAGACCTCGGAAAGTGTTACATCTTAAAACATTTAAATTGTAATAAGAAAAATGTAGACGAGAGGTACAAAATTTTAAAAATCCAATTTTTAGTCATTTATGGTACAAAATGTTTAATATAATGCGCACCGATCGTGAATGTATTTTTAAAAAGTATTGTCAATATAATACGCACCACTACACTCTAGCACAAAAATCAAAATGTTACATGGAGATAAAGAAAGATAATCTAAAAAATTAAAATTTTAATTACAGTACATTCGATCGATCTGAAATTTTGATACATCATTTTTATCATCGGCACTAGTTTGCAAAATTTCAGTTCACTAGTGGGTTAAAAATCAATCCAAAGTTTTTTTTTGGCACTCAAGCAAGGCCTCAGACACCACTAGTTAATATAAAAGATTTTTTAAACAGTTCTTGTTCGTATCTTATCAAAGAACAAACATAGAAATTCCCGTTCTTTCATGCTGGAATTCGGTTATGACTAGGATTTTTTTTCTTCCCCCCCCCCCCTTTTGCAAGCCGATTACGGGTTATGTAAATCCGATTATCGTTTTACCTTTGACTTCATAGAAATAAATTCTGATAAGGCAAATATAACGTGGAATAAGGAAATGACGTCACAGTTTTCGCTCGATTAAAAAAAATCATGTTAAGCCTGGTCCCTTTTGGAACTCAGGACGTGTTAGCGCATTTTCGTATTATGTATCAGTACTTATGTTAGATATCAGCATTATGTAGTTATCAGTAATTGTGTTTAGATTTTAGACATATTTTTATGAATTTTCTTGTGTAATGAATATACCACAAATGATGACGTAAAACTCTCTAAACTTTTACACACATTCTAATGACGTCAACAAAAAAAAAAACTAATACTTTTGATAATACTAAGACTTCCGGCAATGGCGGCCGTTGCCTGCGCCAGTGTTATCTCTCGATTCGCAATGTTTTTTGGTAGTTTTAACGGGGTTTTTTAACGGATCGTGTAACTGAGTGTTGATGCACAAATGGCAGGTCAGGACATACAAAAAACATATATACATCATGGGTCTAGGACTTATGGATGCTGAGATCTAGGGTGATGACAGACGGACGGACGGACAAAGCGGGTGCAATAGCGCATTCGACTTCTCGAAAATGCGCTAAAAAGCCGTACCACATAAAACTGTTTCTAGGGCTGCCGAAGATGATGTGGAAACAGTGGAGTTAAACGGAATGTTGTCACACGCAATACGTAATGTGGGGAATAGCGTTTTGTGTCTAGCCTACATCATGATTTTGACAAGAGAGGCTGCATTTATCACGTTTATTTATTTTTATTTTTTTATTTCGGACATCAATGAGCTTAATGACTTTACACTTTTCGCCAAACAATAAATGTGTTAATTAATTTACACACACACTTTACGGAAAGCTCAAAAGTTATAAATAAACACACCTTGGCGTCCATATTGGATGAAAATGTCAGGAATAAACTTTGTTCGAATATGTTTAGAAGTTTTCAGTAACGGAAATGATTTAAACAATAAATTCAATTATTGCTTTGTAAATTTTAAACTGATAATTGGATATATGAGCTGATCTTGTAACAACCTTAATTGTGAGTTGTGACAGGGGTTGTCTGCCATAAGTTAAGTAGGAGAACCCTAGTTGTGACAGGGGTTGTTTGTCATTAGCAAAGTAGGATAATCCTAGTTGTGACAGGGGTTGCCTGCCATAAGTAAAGTTGGAGAACCCCATCGACGTGTTAAAACTGATAATATGAAAGACTAGACACAAACCATGGCTACACGTAGGATCAATAATCTTCTGTACATAAGGAGCATCTGTAATATTTCAGACAATATGAGATAAGGAGCCGTCCATAGATAACGTCACGCACCTGGGGGGGGGGGTTCCCCACATTTGCAACGACGTGTAACGAGGGGGGAGGAGGGACTTAAAGAATTGTGAAGTCACGTCAAAACACGCTACTTTAAATCAATGTTCAACTTAAATACATGTATTCGATTTCTTACTATTTATTTCATGACGTTTAACATCGATTCACGCGTGTAACGATATTAGAATTAGAGCGCAGCCTTAAACTAAATACACACTAAAATGACAATATAGTGATTTGAAACATGCTCATTTTTAAATAGAAAGTACCTCTCTTTTTTTTTTTTTTNCTAAAAATTTTCTAAAATCACGTTACGTTATTTATGGTAAAGCATTGGCCTTTACAAACAACCCCTCAGTCTGCCCCCCACCCACCCCCGCCACGTTTTTTTAAATACTTTTTGCCCCACAAGATGTGATCAGATCTGTCAGAAAAATTTCCTCTAAAAGCGGACGGCAGCATAATTCACGATCATTTCTGAGTTTTCTGTTAGGAAATTTTAAACAACATGTAGGCACATACAGTACTTCAGTTGAACTGACAACGGAACACACAAAACAGAAACCCCAAAATAATAAATAGATAAATAAAAGGGAAATGTAAGTAAGAGTGGAGAGGTAAGAGGAGAAAGGTAAAAGGAGAAAGGTAAGAGGAGAAAGGTAAGAGGAGAAACGTAAGAGAAGAAAGGTAAAAGGAGAAAGGTAAAAGGAGACAGGTAAGAGGAGAAAGGTAAGAGGAGAAAGGTAAGAGGAGAAAGGTAAGAGGAGAAAGGTAAGAGGAGAAAGGTAAGAGTAGAAAGGTAAGAGGAGAAAGGTAATAGGAGAAAGGTAAGAGGAGAAAGGTAAGAGGAGTAAGGTAAGAGAAGAAAGGTAAGAGAAGAAAGGAAAAATGAGAAAGGTAAGAGGAGAAAGGTAAGAGGAGAAAGGTAAGAGGAGAAAGGTAAGAGGAGAAAGGTAAGAGGAGAAAGGTAAGAGGAGAAAGATAAGAGAAGAAAGGAAAAATAGGAAAGGTAAGAGGAGAAAGGTAAGAGGAGAAAGGTAAGAGGAGAAAGTTAAGAGGAGAAAGATAAGAGGAGAAAGGTAAGAGGAGAAAGGTAAGAGAAGAAAGGTAAGAGAAGAAAGGAAATATAAGAAAGGTAAGAGGAGAAAGGTAAGAGGAGAAAGGTAAGAGAAGAAAGGTAAGAGAAGAAAGGAAAAATAAGAAAGGTAAGAGGAGAAAGGTGAGAGGAGAAAGGTAAGAGAAGAAAAGTAAGAGAAGAAAGGAAAAATAAGAAAGGTAAGAGGAGAAAGGTAAGAGGAGAAAGGTAAGAGGAGAAAGGTAAGAGGAGAAAGGTAAGAGGAGAAAGGTAAGAGAAGAGAGGTAAGATGAGAAAGGTAAGAGGAGAAAGATAAGAGGAGAAAGGTAAGAGGAGAAAGGTAAGAGAAGAAAGGTTATAGGAGAAAGGTAAGAGGAGAAAGGTAAGAGAAGAAAGGTAAGAGAAGAAATGAAAAATAAGAAAGGTAAGAGGAGAAAGGTAAGAGGAGAAAGGTAAGAAGAGAAAATAAAAATAAGAAAGGTAAGAGGAGAAAGGTAAGAGGAGAAAGGTAAGAGGAGAAAGGCAAGAGAAGAAAGGAAAAATAAAAAAGGTAAGAGGAGAAAGGTAAGAGGAGAAATGTAATAGGAGAAAGGAAAAATAAGAAAGGTAAGAGGAGAAAGGTAAGAGGAGAAAGGTAAGAGAAGAAAGGAAAAATAAGAAAGGTAAGAGGAGAAAGGTAAGAGGAGAAAGGTAAGAGAAGAAAGGTAAGAGAATAAAGGTAAGAGAAGAAAGGAAAAATAAGAAAGGTAAGAGGAGAAAGGTAATAGGAGAAAGGTAAGAGAAAAAAGGTAAGAGAAGAAAGGTAAGAGAAGAAAGGTAAGAAAAGAAAGGAAAAATAAGAAAGGTAAAAGGAGAAAGGTAAGAGGAGAAAGGTAAGAGGAGAAAGGTAAGAGGAGAAAGGTAAGAGAAGAAAGGTAAGAGGAGAAAGGAAAAATAAGAAAGGTAAAAGGAGAAAGGTAAGAGGAGAAAGGTAAGAGGAGACAGGTAAGAGGAGGAAGGTAAGAGGAGAAAGGTAAGAGGAGAAAGGTAAGAGGTTAAAGGTAAGAGGAGAAAGGTAAGAGGAGAAAGGTAAGAAGAGAAAGGTAAGAGAAGAAAGGTAAGAGAAGAAAGGTAAGAGGAGAAAGGTGAGAGAAGAAAGGTAAGAGGAGAAAGGTAAGAGAAGAAAGGTAAGAGGAGAAAGGTAAGAGGAGAAAGGTAAGAGGAGAAAGGTAAGAGGAGAAAGGTAAGAGAAGAAAGGTAAGAGAAGAAAGGTAAGAGGAGAAAGGTAAGAGGAGAAATGAAAAATAAGAAAGGTAAGAGGAGAAAGGTAAGAGGAGAAAGGTAAGAGGAGAAAGGTAAGAGGAGAAAGGTAAGAGGAGAAAGGTAAGAGGAGTAAGGTAAGAGAAGAAAGGTAAGAGAAGAAAGGAAAAATAAGAAAGGTAAGAGGAGAAACGTAAGAGGAGAAAGGTAAGAATTTTTTGATATCGCTGAATCCTCAATTCCCCATCTACCGACTCAATTTTAAAATAGGTCAATTTAGCAGACATAGTTAAAAGATGACTGTAAACCACATTGATTGTAGGGACAGTTTGACCCATCACCTACAAACTGGCGAAGGCGCATCATGAATTAATAAAAAGTTTAGTCGACCTGGTGTTAAAAATAAAATGGCTTCAAATTTACAGTTGTTTTATTATTATTATTATTATTATTATTTTAAAGACGTTTTGGTTCTGGACGGACGGATTGCGTATGATACATCGATGACATATTAAGGGAAGTAACTGCAGAAAACATATTCGATTATAGAGACTTCATAGTTATCTCCTATAAAAGAGGTTATGGTCCATCTATTTTAAGTATGGCGTATAATTAATTATTTGTGACGCTTTAAGGGAACTATCTGTAGAAATCATCTGATTGGAAAAAACTTTAATGTTATCTCCTAAAAGAAAAGGTTATGTCACATCTTTTCTAACTAGATCGTATCTATACTTATTATGGTACAACTATTGTAACTATGGCGTATCTTTGTATAGTTATAGCGGATATATTCTAACTATAGGACATTTGCATTAAATATGGTGCATCTATTGTAACCATGACTCATCTATACAATGGCGAATCCATTCAAACTTTTGCACATTTATTGTAAATATGGCGCAGACGTGGGCTACCTGTCTTCCTATTTCCCGATACCAGTTCTCCATATAGGAGGTGCTTTTGGATTCGACCAAGGCTCATGTTATGCCCTCATTCCCAGGGGCTTTCCCACAAGCTAGGCAGTAAATTGCTTTGTTCAGCTCTTCCTTCGTGAGCATGACGTCAATTTCTTTCATGAACGGCATGACGGGATGTCATCTAGAGCGGTGTCGGAGACTGTGGTAACTGTGGCATACAGTTCTAGATGATGCTCAACCAACCTTTTTAGCTGCGCTGCCTGATCTTGGATAATTTCTCCACTTTTTGACTTTAGGGGGACGACCTTGGACGTCAAAGGGCCAGTTGCTTTTTAAAACTATTTTCGTACATGGCTTAACCCATCTATGGAGCTGACTGTTTGCTGTAGCCGCCGTTAAGCCAACCATATGATGCCAATCTTCAGTATTTTTAGCTCTCTATCAAATATTCCTGTTTTTCGTGTGTCGTTTATAAGTTCAAGGTCATCTGTGATGTCAAGACACATAGTCCTCACGCTCCAGTTAGAGATCTAACGTGGTGGTCGAGAGGTAGCGCTCTCGGCTGTCATACCGATGGTCACGAGTTCGAATCCACACGAAGTTGTGTATTTGTTCTCGGGGCCCGAGGAGTCCCCGAGTCACCCAGCTCCGAATGGGTACCTAACTAGACAATAGTTAGGCGGCTGGGGTAATGCGTGGAACCCCTATAGCCGTGGCCTGTGACCGCTACATCACTTGCCAACAGATCATCTCTCATGGTCTGTGGACGCAATTATCTTCTGCATAGAAGGAGCGTCTGTATATCTAAGATAAGATCCGAGGAGCTGGGGTCTTCTTTTAATTATTTTTATTTTGTATTTCTTGGTGCAGGACTTAGTGGCCCACTTGTTGAATGGTACTCTAAACTTCACGCACTCAGTGGAGAAGGCAGGCCATGACGGGATAGCCCCTATTTGACTGGGGGCTGCCCAGTTTGAGGCGGGCGGTTGCTGTCCAGTGAGACATTGGTAGTCTCTCACATCGCCGAAAGCCGTCCCTGGCGCCTGGCTCTACATCAATTGAGCGTTGGCTTAGAGCAGGTAACTGCTGCTTCCCGTGTTTGTCGACACCTTGCGGCGATGCTGGAGTGTCCTCTCTAGAGGCGATGCTGGAGTGTCCTCTCTAGAGGCGATGCTGGAGTGTCCTCTCTAGAGGCGATAATGGAGTGTCCTCTCCAGCGCTAATCAAGCCTCAGCAGGTAATATGGAGACACGATTACCAAAGCCCGTCCAAAGACGTTCCACTAACTATGGCACATCTATACTAACTATGGCACATCTATACCAGCTATGGCACATCTATACTAACTATGAAACATCTATACTAACTATGGCAATCTATACTAGCTATGGCACATCTATACTAACTATGACACATCTATACTAACTATGACACATCTATACTAGCTATGGCACATCTATACTGAATATGGCACATCTATACTAGCTATGGCACATCTATACTAACTATGGCACATCTATACTTACTATGGCACATCTATACTAGCTATGGCACATCTATACTAACTATAACACATCTATACTAGCTATGGCACATCTATACTAACTATGGCACATCTATACTAGCTATGGCACATCTATACTAGCTAAGACGCATCTATACTAGCTATGGCACATCTATACTAACTATGGCACATCTATACTAGCTATGGCACATCTATACTTACTATGGCACATCTATACTAGCTATGGCACATCTTTACTAACTATGGCACATCTATACTAGCTATGGCACATCTTTACTAACTATGGCACATCTATACTAAATATGGCACATCTATACTAGCTATGACGAATCTATACTAACTATGGCACATCTATACTAGCTATGGCAAATCTATACTAACTATGGCACATCTATACTAACTATGGGACATCTATACTAGCTATGGCACATCTATACTAACTATGGCACATCTATACTAGCTATGGCACATCTATACTAACTATGGGACATCTATACTAACTATGACACATCTATACTAACTATGGCACATCTATATTAACTATGGCACATCTATACTAACTATAACACATCTATACTAACTATGGCAAATCTATACTAACTATGGCACATCTATACTAACAATGGGACATCTATACTAACTATGGCACATCTATAGTAGCTAAGGCACATCTATACTAAATATGGCACATCTATACTAACAATGGGACATCTATACTAACTATGGCACATCTATCCTAGCTATGGCACATCTATACTAACTATGGGACATCTATACTAACTATGGCACATCTATACTAACAATGGGACATCTATACTAACTATGGCACATCTACACTAGCTAAGGCACATCTATATTAAATATGGCACATCTATACTAGCTATGGCACATCTATACTAACTATGGCACATCTATACAAGCTATGACGCATCTATACTAACTATGGCACATCTACACTAGCTAAGGCACATCTATACTAACTATGGCACATCTATACTAGCTATGGCACATCTATTCTAACTATGGAACATCTATACTAGCTATGGCACATCTATACTAACTATGGCACATCTATACTACCTATGGCACATCTATACTAACTATGGCACATCTATACTAGCTATGGCACATCTATACTAGCTATGACGCATCTATACTAGCTATGGAACATCTATACTAACTATGGCACATCTATACTAGCTATGACGCATCTATACTAACTAGTGCACATCTATACTAGCTATGGCACATCTATACTAACTATGGCACATCTATACTAACTATGGCACATCTATACTAACTATGGGACATCTATACTAACACATCTATACTAACTATGGGACATCTATACTAACTATGACACATCTATACTAACTATAACACATCTATACTAACTATTGCACATGTATACTAGTTATGGCACATCTATACTAACTATGGGACATCTATACTAACTATGGCACATCTATACTAGCTATTGCACATCTATACTAACTATGGGACATCTATACTAACTATGACACATCTATACTAACTATGGGACATGTATACTACATATGGCACATCTATACTAACAATGGGACATCTATACTAACTATGGGACATCTATACTAACTATTGGACATCTATACTAACTATGGCACATCTATACTAGCTATGGCACATCTATACTAACTATGGCACATCTATACTAACAATGGGACATCTATACTAACTATGGCACATCTATACTAGCTATGGCACATCTATACTAACTAAGGCACATATATACTAACAATGGGACTTCTATACTAACTATGGCACATCTATACTA
>MUZC01004714.1:169629-181500 GCA_002072015.1 Radix auricularia | reverse complement strand
ATACTGTAAGTGGCTTATTATTAAAAGGCACCTGCTAGATTCTTTCACAAAACGTTTTTTTTTTAAAATTTAAATAACTTAACAACGATATTTCATTGAAATTTTTTTTAAAAAATCATAGATGCATAAGAAACAATTATCCTTGAAAATAAATAAATAAATATTTTTTTTTTTTTTTAAATCAGAGATAGTCTCAACAAACGGTCGTCGAAGGATCTATGTCAGTGCTGGTCTAAAAAATAACGTCACAAACAGGCTCACTTCTATTGATGCAGGGATATTTTCGGCAACCCTTTAGATTTGGAAACCCTTGTATACAAAAATATTTGTATCAAAACGAAAAGATTCTGCTAGTAACATCAGTTCATTACATTTTAAAAGAGTATTTTTTTCTCCCAAATAAGACACTCAAAGTATATTTATATACATGCTTTTTACTGTTACCTATAATTTGTGATGCTTCATTTCCCTGGCGATTTGTCCACACTGATGGGTAAGTACGACTAAAACTTTAAATGACTAGTGAAATGGACGACTAAAACTTTATATGACAAGTGAAATGGACGACTAAAACTTTAAATGACAAGTGAAATGGACGACTAAAACTTTATATGACAAGTGAAATGTTTGACTAAAACTTTAAATGACAAGTGAAATGTTTGACTAAAACTTTAAATGACTAGTGAAATGGACGACTAAAACTTTAAATGACAAGTGAAATGGACGACTAAAACTTTAAATGACTAGTTAAATGGACGACTAAAACTTTAAATGACAAGTGAAATGGACGACTAAAACTTTAAATGACAAGTGAAATGGACGACTAAAACTTTAAATGACAAGTGAAATGAATGACTAAAACTTTAAATGACAAGTGAAATGTTTGACTAAAACTTTATATGACAAGTGAAATGTTTGACTAAAACTTTAAATGACAAGTGAAATGGATGACTAAAACTTTATATGACAAGTGAAATGAACGACTAAAACTTTATATGACAAGTGAAATGTTTGACTAAAACTTTAAATGACTAGTGAAATGGACGACTAAAACGTTAAATGACAAGTGAAATGGACGACTAAAACTTTATATGACAAGTGAAATGGACGACTAAAACTTTATATGACAAGTGAAATGTTTGACTAAAACTTTAAATGACAAGTGAAATGTTTGACTAAAACTTTAAATGACTAGTGAAATGGACGACTAAAACTTTAAATGACAAGTGAAATGGACGACTAAAACTTTATATGACAAGTGAACACATTTGAAGATTAAAAGATTCATGATGTTTGGACACATTTGAAGATTAGAAGTTTGATGAAATTTGAACACATTTGAAGATTAGAAGTTTGATGAAATTTGAACACATTTGAAGTTTAGAAATTTGATGAAATTTGAACACATTTGAAGATTAGAAGTGTGATGAAGTTTGGACACATTTGAAGATTAGACGTTTGATGAAATTTGAACACATTTGAAGATTAGAAGTGTGATGAAATTTGAATACATTTGAAGATTAGAAGTTTGATGAAATTTGAACACATTTGAAGATTAGAATTTTGATGAAATTTGAACACATTTGAAGTTTAGAAATTTGATGAAATTTGAACACATTTGAAGATTAGAAGTGTGATGAAGTTTGGACACATTTGAAGATTAGAAGTGTGATGAAATTTGAACACATTTGAAGATTAGAAGTGTGATGAAGTTTGGACACATTTGAAGATTAGAAGTTTGAAGAAGTTTGGACACATTTGAAGATTAGAAGTGTGATGAAGTTTGGACACATTTGAAGATTAGAAGTTTGATGAAATTTGAACACATTTGAAGATTAGAAGTTTGATGAAATTTGAACACATTTGAAGATTATACGTTGGATGACGTTGATCGCAACTCTTGACCAGCGGACGGCGATAAAGAGTCCGTTGAGGTCATGGACGATTCAGCTATCCTGTAGGTGTAGTGATGGCATCATGAGAGGGTTAAAGACCAGCTTAATTTGGGGGCCACAAGTTACAAGCAATATGTTGAGGATATTTTGGGGTCGATTGAGGTCATTGTCGATCTTAAGTTGCATTGTCACTTGAACATCTAAACGTGCAACAGTAGCATCACTTGGGGGTGTGGTGGGGGCGGGCCGCCCCGGGTGACAACATCAGGGGGGGTGATAACAAAATGTAAAATTCTATATGTTCCCGTTATTTGGCACTGGAAAACTTGTAAGAGTTATAAGGACTAATTCGTGAGAGGGTGACGCCATGAGGTACCGCCCGGGTGACACCAACCCTAGTGACGCCTCTGACGTGCAATAACTAAGGCCAATGGAGACAGAAAATGATGCGAAAATGCTAGATACTAAAGTTTTGATAACTGGAAAAAATAGAAAGAGAATTTATAGCGTATTTGAAAATAAAATGGTATCCCCCCCCCACCCACACTTTTTCAGTTTTATTGCTTCAGTCGAAAACTCAGTTGGCCCTTAATTAGTTTTCGTTTTTTTTTCTCCACATAAAGGATGTAAATTTAAAAAAAAAATCCCCTTTCAGCCTAAAAGAATTAGACAAAACACAATTCAGTGACTTCCACTTTCTACTATCAGTCATAAAAATTCACCAACATATCACGAAATGGAAATAAGGAGAAGGAAAACAACAACATAAACATATTTTTTACAGGAGTCGATTAAACAACGCAGAAAATTAGACTTACTAACAAACACATCTATGTTTGTATCCATGAGGGCTCGGGGCCCCTGCCTCTAGAACAAACAGATGATGTGACTTACTAACAAACACATCTATGTTTTTATCCATGAGGGCTCGGGGCCCCTGCCACTAGACCAAACAGATGATATGACTTACTAACAAACACATCTATGTTTGTATCCATGAGGGCTCGGGGCCCCTGCCACTAGACCAAACATATGATGTGACTTACTAACAAACACATCTATGTTTGTATCCATGAGGGCTCGGGGCCCCTGCCACTAGACCAAACAGATGATGTGACTTACTAACAAACACAACTATGTTTGTATCCATGAGGGTTCGGGGCCCCTGCCACTAGACCAAACAGATGATGTGACTTACTAACAAACACAACTATGTTTTTATCCATGAGGGCTCGGGGCCCCTGCCACTAGACCAAACATATGATGTGACTTACTAACAAACACAACTATGTTTGTATCCATGAGGGCTCGGGGCCCCTGCCACTAGACCAAACAGATGATGTAACTTACTGATAACCTCGCCAGTATATTTCTAATTGCCACTAGACTAGACAAAAAAGATCGTCAAGGCCAAGCTAAATAATGTTTGTGTAGCGCCCTTCATTGTAATGCTACAGGGCGAAGTATTTTAAACCGGGCGTCGCCTTTCAAAAAAATATTTTTCTAAAAATAGATTTAACTCTCTGACACGTGGACAGTAAAGTTCCGAGTAAAGAACTTTATATTACGACCACACCTTATTTAATAAAATTGCATTACAAAAATAAAAAGATTTAGTCTACGCATTAATTAATCTGCTTTAAAATAGCCAATGTTTTCAGCTTCACCTTAAATTTACAGTTTGTTGATTAGATGGTTTGTGTAATACACCACTAGGCGTAGTGGGAGTTGAAAATGGAAAGGATGAGGCGTAGTCATAAGGTGAGTTAAGTGAGGTGGTGAATAGTCATTTTGTGTTATATTGGGTGAGGTGAGGTGGTGAATAGTCATTTTGTGTTATACTTATATTGGGTGGGGTGAGGTGGTGAATAGTCATTTTGTGTTATTTTGGGTGAGGTGAGGTGGTGAATAGTCATTTTGTGTTATTTTGGGTGAGGTGAGGTGGTGAATAGTCATTTTGTGTTACATTGGGTGGGGTGAGGTGGTGAATAGTCATTTTGTGTTATACTTATATTGGGTGGGGTGAGGTGGTGAATAGTCATTTTGTGTTATACTTATATTGGGTGGGGTGAAGTGGTGAATAGTCATTTTGTATTATACTTATATTGGGTGGGGTGAGGTGGTGAATAGTCATTTTGTGTTATTTTGGGTGAGGTGAGGTGGTGAATAGTCATTTTGTGTTATTTTGGGTGAGGTGAGGTGGTGAATAGTCATTTTGTGTTATACTTATATTTGGTGGGGTGAGGTGGTGAATAGTCATTTTGTGTTACATTGGGTGGGGTGAGGTGGTGAATAGTCTTTTTGTGTTACATTGGGTGGGGTGAGGTGGTGAATAGTAATTTTGTGTTATATTGGGTGAGGTGAGGTGGTGAATAGTCATTTTGTGTTATATTGGGTGGGGTGAGGTGGTGAATAGTCATTTTGTGTTACATTGGGTGGGGGGGAAGATTTGTGATGGAAAGTCTTACATTAGATGTTATCTCAATCAAACATCATCTCTGTCAAACATCATTGGCAACACACAAGTGTTTTAACTGTAAAAGACTAAAACAAGTAATAATGTTGTAGAGTTGTGTTTACTTTATCCTCTGAATGTTTTTGGTTGTTTTTTTTCCCCCTCATATTTTTGTTTATTTGCCAACACCCAAAAGAAGTGCTTTGAACTTCCTGTTTCGGTGCTCTAACTACTGCGATATGATTATTATCTTTAGGACATGCCTTTAAAGCTTCGTGAAAATTTGAGATGCGGGGAGAAGTAGGGTCCAACAGTGGCGTAGCTAGGGGATGGGGAGGGAAGTCCAAATTCGAAATTCCTACCGAGGGGGGGGGCCCAAAGGAGTGTTAGAATTTTTTTAACATTAAAAATCATGCCACAGCCATGTATGCAGGTCCCCCCCCAAAGAGGCCAAGCCCCCGGGGCCCCAAAAAGGATAAGCCCCCGGGGCCCTCAAAGAGGCCAAGCCCCCGGGGCCCCAAAAGAGGCCAAGCCCCCGGGGCCCCAAAAAGGCCAAGCCCCCGGGGCCCCAAAAGAGGCCAAGCCCCCGGGGCCCCCAAAGAAGCCAAGCCCCCGGGGCCCCCAAAGAGGCCAAGCCCCCGGGGCCCCCAAAGAGGCCAAGCCCCCTAATCCCTACAAATCCGTAGCTACGCCAGAGGGGGCCAAGAATATTTTTGAAGAATAATCCAGTTATTATTGTTTCAGGACATCGGCCTAAATTAACCATATTTTGTGACGTCCTGACAGGGGTAGAGATTGGTATTCTTAAAAAAAGTAAGTAGTATGATAGGAAAAGGGAAAGAGGCCGTCCATAAATGACGTCACGTGGCTAGGGGGAGGGGGTCACGCATTTGTGACGAGGGGGAAAGAGTGATGTTTGAGAAATTTGACGTCACATACAAAAACGCGCTAATATAAATAAAAATTTCACATACCTTTATTTTTGATTGCTTACAATGTATTTAATGACGCTTTCAATGGCTTCACACGTATTACGACATTGGAGTGCAGCCTTGCATTCCGAACTGACAAAAAAGTTATTGGAAACAAGGGGGGGGGGGAGGGGGCAAACCTATCGCTTGACGTCATCAAAGTACGGGCCGAAATGGATAGTTTGAAATGTTTGTTTTAGATGTCTACAAATGGGAATGTTTAGTGATGTCATTATTTGGAGAAATGAATGTTTGGATATGTGAAATTAAAAAAAATACTTGAATGTTTGCAGATATGAATGTTTAGATATTTAGATGTTTGTCTCAATGTTTGAATATCACAAGGTGTTATCACTATCGAACTTGGCCCTCAGTCCACCATCACCTGTTTCAACCACGATCTGACGTGCCAGTCAATCTTCCATCACATATTTCAAACACCATCTGACTTGCCAGTCAATCTCCCATCACCTATTTCAAACACCATCTGACTTGCCATCTGACTTGCCAGTCAATCTCCCATCACCTATTTCAAACACCATCTGACTTGCCAGTCAATCTCCCATCACCTATTTCAAACACCACCTGACTTGCCAGTCAATCTCCCATCTTATGTCTGTCAGTACGCAGCTATCAATCAGAGCTTTGTGTCGTTATTGGTGGCGGCGACCGTTCGACTTGGTCGCAAGGAATAAGAATATTGATTCCTCGTTACTTCTATTGTACCGAGTTAGACATCTATTGGCCAATGAGCCTTGCTGTTGTTTGTCTATGTTATGCCTGTCTGTCTGCCTCTGTCTGTGTTCTGTTATTCTTGTCGGTGTTCATGTGTTCTGTCAGCCTGTCTCTGTGTCTGCGTCCGGTAAGCCTATTTCTCTGCGAGGGTGTGGGTTGGGCTCTTGTGACTAAGCGTTGTATAGCACTATAAAAAGTTGTTTTTTTTTTTTTTAAAAATAATAATTTTAGCATAAAAATTGTCTCCAGAGGCGTTACGCCTATTGAAACGCTAGACAGCAGCAATGATAGCTCTAAGGCGTCAGCCTTATTGAAACACTAGGCGGCAGCAATCATAGATCAGAGGCGTCAGCCTTATTGAAACACTGGACGGACGGCACCAGTCCTAGATCAGAGGCGTCGCACTTATTAAAACGCGTGAAATCACCAGTCATAGATCGGAGGCGTCACCCCTAGACGGCACCGGCCATAGATAATGTTCCCAATACACAGAATCATCAACGGTAAAAGAGATCCTGTTGACAAGGGTCCCATCGCTTCTGTCCGGACGCCGTCACGAACACACTTGATGACCACTTTAACCAAGCTTGGCGTTGAGGGAGGGGGGCGGTGACGCAATAACTCGGGGGTTGTGGAGTTTAAAGAGGGGCGGGCCGTTCCCTGCCTGGGCGGCGCCCGTAGAAACACTAATCAGCAACGCTGTTTAATTATAGCTTTGACCCCCTGGGCTACAAATTGTGTCTTGAGCCCTGCGATTGTTTCAGTCCGGTCTCTGCGTGCCTGGAAAATGACCTGTTTATGTCCTGGCATCCATTCACCAGTTATAAAACTGAGTTTGTTTCCTGGCTTCTAAAATGTTTAAAAACTTAGTGACAGGATTATAACTTAAAGGTACTGTTCCCTATTTTAATTACGCTTTTTAAAACGCAAATAAGAATGTAATTTAATTAATAGAAAGTAGACCAAATAAATATTTAAGCGTCCTTGACTTAAAGTAATAAAAAAAACAATTTTATATTAACATGTTTGCAAGGCTTTCTATGGGATTAGAAAATTCAAAATGTTTTATTGTTAACATGCTTTTCAAAAATAGATACAGAAATAAACAAGGAATTATGTAAATGTCATATGTGTATTTATTTATTACATTAGGAGCGATGGGTGGGGGGCTGGCTCAAAGTCTGGTCGAGGAGGTCTGACAACAATGCAGGACTAAACACAAACCATAGATAAGCATAGGACGCAATAATCCTCTGTATAGAAGGAGCGTCTGTAACTGAGAAGAATATTAAAGAATTTCATTTTCCGGCAATGATCATTCTATTGTTATTTTTTAAAAAGTTATTAAAATTTAAAAAATGATAAAACGCTAAATGCAATGTTTCATATTTAAGTAATAATACTATTATTTAATAGTGCCCACACCAGTGGGCACACCAGTGGGCACTATTAAATTATAGTGTTATTACTTACATTTAAACATATCTCAAATTAGCGTTTTATCATTTTTTTAAAAATGTTAATAATTTAAAAAGAAAAAAAAGATTTTAAAAAACCCCGCTAATTTGCGATATGTTTCATATTTAAATAATAACACTTTAATATTAATGGTGTCGACACCAATAAAAAAATAAATAAACATTAAACATATTATATAGTATATCAGAATAAAAACTGAAGGGGCCACTGTGACAACACAACGATCACCCTTGACATCCGACGGTCACAAACAAAACATATTTAAGACAATAGAATCAAGGAAATGATTTTTTATTATTTACCATTTTCTATGAATTAATACAAAACCAATTAAAAAAGAAAAAGAGAGAAATTTATGTGTCTCTCTCTCAGATATACAGACGCTCATTCTATGCAGAAGATAGATAATTACGTCCATTGACCATGACGGATGATCTGTTGGCAAGTGATGCAGCGGTCACAGGCCACGGCTATGAGGGTTCCACGCATTACCCTGCCGCCCAGCTACCCTTCGAGCTGGGTGACTCAGGGACGCCCTAGGCCCCGGGAACAAATCCTTGCCTTCGCATGGATTCGAACTCTTGACCACCGTTATGCCAGTCGAGGGCGCCGCCACTCGACCACCGTGTTGCGCGGTCGATTCGGTGAAAATTTAAATTTATAAAAATATTCGTTTCCTGTTTGCGACAGTTGATATATTGAGGTGAGCAGCGACCCTGTAAGTGTTCATTAAAGCATGGCTTAATTTGTTTTTCTTACTTCTTTGAAGTGGCTGACTATACGGTGACGGTAACTGCTAGCCTCGAACCAAACTAACTTAAAACTTTGTGGCGGCACAGGAAAAAATCATCAAGTTATATGACGTAGGATGCTAAGATGGTACTAGGGTTAAAAATAAATTGACCTTTCGCTCACGGACGCAATTTTCTCCGTCTTGATAATTTCGATTACTCCTAATAACTAACACTGACCAGTGGCTAGAGGTGTATTGCGTCATCACGAGAAAAAAAAACTCAAAGCTGTTTAAAGTGTCTTTAGCATTGCCTACTCAGGTCTGGTGACTTAATGAGCCAGCCGTGCTGTGGTAGCACGCCAGACACCCCAAGGGTTCTCAAACTTTTAAGGTTGCGCACTTCCTCTAGACTGTAGACCCCCTAAACATTTTCCTTTTGAATCCCTCGGATTTCTGTAAGAAAGAAATACGTCTACTATTTCTGTGTTTAAAGCAAATGCTGATGGTAATGTCATTAAAACAATTTTCTTTTCTCTCCAGAACTTTGATTTTCGCCTCCGAGTTGCTATCAAAGTTGCTCGATGACGTCAGCTCCACCAATCTTCTTTTCAGACTTTCGATTTACTCCGAGGTACTGAAAGTGATATGATAGGGATTCTGCACTAGAATATACGATTACCAAAAAAAAATTCATTTATTTCAATCTCGAGAAATAGAGATCAAGGTTTGATTGCTTTCAGTTCTATCCTGAAGAAAAAGACTACAGAAAAACACGACCTGAAGAAAGGAACAGACAAGTCACCATTGCTTTGCTTGAAGCGGACCTCTGGAACAGACAAGTCACCATTGCTTTGCACGAAGCGGACCACTGGAACAGACAAGTCACCATTGCTTTGCACGAAGCGGACCACTGGAACAGACAAGTCACCATTGCTTTGTTTGAAGCAGACCACTGGAACAGACAAGTCACCATTGCTTTGCACGAAGTGGACCACTGGAACAGACAAGTCACCATTGCTTTGCATTAAGCGGACGATGTTTAATACAAAAAGAGTTAATTAGTCAAGAGAACTAAAAGCGACGGCTAGTGGAACGAACTCACCGAACACTTGGCTACGATAAGAGAGGCGGGCCGGCCTAGTGACGTCAGAGCAACCAGAGTCCGGCTTATCTAAGGAGAGAGAAGAAACAATGGCCCTACGCCGGGAAGTGGGTACCAGAACAAGAGACAGTTGTCGTGGGTGCGGCATGTCTGACCCTAAGGCCGTGATGCAGAACCTGTGGATGTATGCGGTGATCGCGATTGGCGTGTTGTTGCAGCAAGTCGGTGGTGGTGAGTACAACATGTTGGTCAGTAGTTGGTCAGAAACGTTGTCGGCGTGTGTGATTAAACCTCGTGCTAAAACTTAGATTGTCAAATAATTTTGTGGTTTTGTGAGTACAATAGATCTTAAACAGAGCTTTCAGTGTTAGTGTTAAACTCAGCAGTGTAATTAACTAATAGTGTGAGTTGGCAGTGATTCCTGTCAGGTCATAGCTTTTTAATGAGATACTTTCAGAATTTTAGATAGTTAGTTTCCATAGAAATAAATGACATAAAAACAACTGAAAATGAAATGAGTGTAGAAATGACAATAGTAACAGGAACAACAACTTACTTCGTCTGATTCTATTTTATCTTACATATTACAAATGCTCCTATAAAGAAATTTATTGCGTCCTAACGTTATCCCTGGTTTGCGCCGAGTCTTACATTGTTAATAGAATATTAAGTATATTGCTAGCGTATCAATTTCGTTCAGGAAACTTTTCCAAGCACTGATAGCAGACGGGGAAAAAAGATGTATTTGTATGTGTTATTCCTTGCATATGTTGTTTTCCCGTTCTGTACGACATTTTTATAATATATTTCCGAAACAGAATTTAATGTATTATGTATTGTTACTTACAGTCCCCTTTGTTCTTCTGGGTTTAGCGATTTTACTGATGTGAATATTCAGTTGTAATAAGTCTTGCAAGTGATTCTGGAATTTGTTCTAGTTTGACAATAATTTCTTTTGTTAGCGAGTCCCGTGGTAATATCCTGAAAGATCTTTTCTGTGGGACATAATATACTGGAAGATCTTTTATGTGGGGCATATCCTGGAAGATCTTTTCTGTGGGGCATATCCTGGAAGATCCAATATGAGAGGATTATCCCGGTAGATCTTTTCTGAGGGGAAGATCTTGGCTCAACGTGTTTTTACATAGAAATGTTAAAACAGAAATATTTATGATTGCATTCAATTCTAGACATTCATATCTTAATTAAACAAAACACCAAATGATACGGATGATGCCCTAAAGATCAGTCAGTCTCCGTGATTTAAATATACAATGAAACTGATGCAACATTACAATGAAACTGATCTAACATTACAGTGAAACGAGTCTAACATTCAATTAAATTGTTCTAACATTACTATGAAACTAGTCAAACATTACAGTGAAACAGATCTAACATTACAATGAAGCTAGTCTAACATTACAATGAAATTGTTCTAACATTACAATGAAACTAGTCAAAAGTGAAACTGATCTAACATTACAATGAAGCTAGTCTAACATTACAATGAAATTGTTCTAACATTACAATGAAACTAGTAAAAAGTGAAACTGATCTAACATTACAATGAAGCTAGTCTAACATTACAATGAAATTGTTCTAACATTACAATGAAACTAGTCAAAAGTGAAACTGATCTAACATTACAATGAAGCTAGTCTAACATTACTATGAAACGGATCTAACATTACAATGAAACTAGTCTAACATTACAATGAAATTGTTCTAACATTACAATGAAACTAGTCTAACAATATATTGGTAAAAAAAATACCCCCCCCCCCCTAAACAGTGCTTATAAAAAATACATTGAAACTAGTCTACCATTAAAAAAAACTGTCCTTTGTCCTTTTACGTGATGTCATCATCCCACCATTCCACCGCCCTGTGCCTTGCTCACTCAACCCCCCTGACAACCTCAAACCCCCATAACCCCACCCTCATCCCTCTGACAGCCCACAGACACTGATAAGAAAAGCAGCCGCTAAGAGAGGCCAAACACTTGAGTAGTAAACGTGAGCTCTGGCTAATTATAAAATAAGTCATTTTCCTGCAAGCCATTTAGTGTGTAGTCTAGTCTAAGGTAATGAACTCTGTGTGACACAGCTACTCTTATAAGTAAGAAGACAAAAGGGCGATTCCTTAGAGAAACTAGACGGGCCAGGGAGGTAACAACTACTCCACCGTTTTAACCACTGGGCTATTATGACAGAGAAGAAGAAAACACTTCAATATTTGTCACCGTCTTTCCCCAACAATTAACTTGGTATCTATCATGCCGCATACCAATAGAACTTTGATATTTGTCATCTCCCCCCCCCCCACAAAATTAACTTAGCATGTATTGCGCACCCTGTCAAAAGTGCATGTAGAACAGCTGCTGTATATATCAGTCCTGGAGTTTTAGTTGCAAGGTGTCGAGTAGAAGACATCGGAGCCTTCTTTTAATAGGCTAGTGAATTTAATAAAACGTTTTGAAGTAAAAAAAAAAAAAAAAA
>MUZC01004714.1:123899-135813 GCA_002072015.1 Radix auricularia | reverse complement strand
ATAAATAGCTGCGCCCCTAAAGTCATTAAATCGATCATCTATTTATTTTAGAAGTGTATCCAAGATAGTGAAGTACGTTTCAGATTTAAAACTGTTAGTTGGATCATTAGCCCTTTCATCTCTACTCAGTTCACCTGCCTCACTTTTATTTTTCTGCAATTCGCGTTTCTTTAAATTTTGTTTTTAACATCTAGTTTCCAACAATTTTCGTTAATAAATTATTAGACATCTACTTTCAGAATTTTAAAAAGCTTGATCGCTTCTCATTTCAACAAACTTATTTCTTCCAACATCGATCAATCGTTTTGCAATTGCAATGTCAATACTCTTGAGCTGCAAGTGGTTTGATAACATGAAAATATCAACCAACTTTTGTACAAATAGCATCAGAAAAAACAAAAGAATATTTTGTTATTAAAGCAGATAGTCCCATTGCTTCTGCTCTGACACTTCCTTTATGTTATGTCGATGGCCTTGAAATTATATCTTCTAGAGTGGCTAGGATAGCAGAGAATGATCCAATAACTGCATCAACTGCATGCTTACGGCCTACGGCTTACCCATCTTGTATCAAAAAGTCATTTCAGAGTATTTACTGTTGATTCACATTGAGATTTTCGATTTTTTATAAGAGTATGTAGACGTTGTAAACTAGACGTAAAGAATACGTTTCAGCTGTGCCAAAAACAACTGTATACAACACTGTTTACAGACATTGCTTTGATAGTGACCAAATTCAAAACATGAGTACAACAATGAACATAGATGGCATTGTATGAAGGTTTGAAGGCCACTCTTAGTTCAAGACTTCACAGATGAGCCAACATATGCCTTTCCTCCTCAGATTGTGATATCAATGTCTCGCTTTTGTAATATGTAGTTCCACAACATGTCCTGATTTTGAAACTGAACGTGAAATGACATCTTATCAATTTTAAATATATCAATGGTCCGTCTAATTGATAATTAGAGAAAATACATGTTCATTATCAATTACTGCCGATAATTCAGATGCAAATGATTGATTTAAATCAATATGCACATCATGACTTAATAAAATTTCATTTTTCTTTTAAACTCTAGATGAATGTCCAAAGTGGAATCATAGTTGGCTAATAAACTTGTGATTTAACAAATATGTCAAGCATTTCTACAACTAACATCACTAAAGTCTAAAGCAATAATTTTCTTTGTGTACTCTGAATAACAAACCTTGTTTTGCTAAAAATCAAGAAAAACGTCACGTTTATCATTCGTTTCAATATTTCTCTATTCTTTTTCACTTAGCGACGCTCCTGACTGACCAAACCAGATATTACAGTTTTAAAATATGATATTTAGCAAGCCAATATTGTCGTATTGCAGTTTAGTGTTGATTAAATTTTTCGTGTTTAGTATTCTTTTTTTTTTTTTTGTTACTCTGGTTACACCTTTTTAGTGTTCATGAGGGCGTCTCAGGGGGGCGCCATTTTAGACTCAACTGGAGCGCGGGGGGGCGACCCGCCCCCCTGCCCTATAGCTAAATCCGCCACTGGATAAAGCCATAAGCTATTTGAGATTGGGGGGGGGTGGGCTTTATAAGTCAGGATATTCTATGACAGTGCTAAATATTGTGATTGCTCACTCGGACAATTTAATTTGGGGGGCGCCCAAAAAAGTTTGGTCCCTAAGCTATATACCCTGTATAGCTTATATGTAAACCCGCTACCAGATGTTCTGCTAAATGATGTTTGAAGCTCCAGCGTATTGCCGATATAAAAGTCCATTGCAACCTGTGCAAAGTTTGAACATTAAAAAAAAGATGAAAGATCAAAGTTATTTTTACCATCGTGGATTTATGCTTTATCTAGGCACATATTTCGTTAGACGATTATCTTTGATCTTAACTCTACACACATTTTATTTTCAGTCGGAAAATATGGCATTGGCTCTTATAAAATGATCCTTGGGTTAGGAGCTGCCCCGAGAACTTGAGGATCACTGACCACAAAAGGCTACTACAGAAAGGAACCCCTGTGTTTTATGTTTACTATTTAGGCCGAGCAAGCCCTTGACCTTTATACTCATATTACTTCTTTTTATATTATAGTATAATAATTTTTTTAAAAATATTTTGTAACAATAACATTACTCAATTTTTTTTTTTTACGGATTTGAGTGAAGAATATTTTACACATGTGTGTGAATTCAACATTGTTGTAGTGTACGCGTCATATTCGGCTTTGTAATAAATTCTAGTTTTTTGTTTTTTTTTTACCAATACTTGTATAATATGCCATCTTTACAGCCAGCATTAACTTGTCCATATCATTGTAACTGATTTTTTTGTATCTCCTGACAATAAGCCATTCCAAAGAGTGTACAGATAATTGGTTGTTTTGTGTAAATTTTCATATTATTGTAGATAATGATTCGTAGACTCAGAAAAAATGACTTAAATTAAAATCTCACCAATAACTCAGTAACAACTGTTTAAAAAAATAAAACTAAGATATTTGATATTTTAAACACTTTATTTTAGCAAGAAGTCAATGTTTTCAATTAGCAATATTTATGATATGACACTGTATGAACAATAAATATTTATTTCATCAGAGAAGTTTTGAGATTATATTAAAAATTATTTCTTGTTTTGTTTCTGCGCACAGTCCACTTCTATGACGCCATCACGTATTCTGGTGAGATGTTTTAAAGGGTAATCCACTGGTTCATATCAGCACATCTGGCCTTCAACCGAGCTGATGGACCCAATGGGACTAGAGTGTCCACTGGTTCCTATCAGCACATCTGGCCTTCTACCGAGCTGATGGACCCAATGGGACTAGAGTGTCCACTGGTTCCTATCAGCACATCTGGCCTTCAACCGAGTTGACGGACCCAATGGGACTAGAGTGTCCACTGGTTCCTATCAGCACATCTGGCCTTCAACCGAGCTGATGGACCCAATGGGACTAGAGTGTCCACTGGTTCCTATCAGCACATCTGGCCCTCAACCGAGCTGATGGACCCAATGGGACTAGAGTGTCCACTGGTTCCTATCAGCACATCTGGCCTTCAACCGAGCTGACGGACCCAATGGGACTAGAGTGTCCACTGGTTCCTATCAGCACATCTGGCCTTCAACCGAGCTGATGGACCCAATTGGACTAGAGTGTCCACTGGTTCCTATCAGCACACCTGGCCTTCAACCGAGTTGACGGACCCAATGGGACTAGAGTGTCCACTGGTTTCTATCAACACATCTGGCCCTGAAACGATTTGATAGACCCAATGGGATTAGTGTCCACTGGTTCCTATCAGCGAATCTTGCCGCTCAACCGAGTTGATGCCACTGATACTTGACACTCGGTGTGCTTCAATGGGCCACTGTCATACCCGCCTAACAGCAAAAAGTGGACCACAAAATCTGAGAAAAATTATCTGCAAAATCTTTAACATCAAATCAGAAACAGGTTTAGGGAATAAGTCCAATGTGTTCCAATAAAATAAAAGTTTAAATCTGCATTCGATTCTCCAGCAAGAATGCACTTTTAAAAATTTTCTTTTAAATACATTTTTTTTTTTAAGTAAAGGGGGACCAAACGCCAGAATATTTTCACACAAAAAAAACAACAAATTCTTATCTCCCGTGAGTATGTTAAAAATGTTCTAAATAAGGGCTAAATTTGTCCTTTTACTTAAATTGTTAAAAACGTCCTTCCTCCTTCATACAACTTACTTATAACAGATAAACATATAATTCATTGTTTTTTTACATAGTAATGAAAATAACATAACTTCCAATAGCATTTTGTTACAACTCCGCATATATTTATAAACCAGGAATACTTAAAACATGATGTGCAGGACGTAATCCTAACATGAAGCAACATGTTTTAGACTTTTAACATACCACTATGTTTTTTAGGGCAGTGCTTCTCAAACCTTTTAGTAAGGCGAACCTGTAGGAATTTTCCCACTGCATTATTCCACCAGTGCACTATTTCCCCTTAAATGACATGGTAGCGAAATGTAATTTATTTTGTCTTATTTTTTGTTTTATTTTTATGGGCTTATCGCCGAAAATGTTACAAGGTTAGTAATAATGGTTGCAAATAGAGGATTACAATTATGATTTTCTGTCTTTTCTTTATAGCTTCTGTGGGTCACTACAGGTCAGTAGACTACACTTTGAGGAGCACTGCTCTAGGGACAGATGATTTTCAAAATAATAAAATATCCTTCTCCCCCTCACCCCCATAAAAACAAACAAAAGAGATAAAAGTTTATCAATATTTTAGGGCTGCGGAAAATAACGATTAATTTCTCGATTAATTGGTAAAAACTTTTATCTATTAAAATTATTTAATCGATAGAATAACGATTAAAATTAAAGAAAATATTTAAAACAATTTTTTCGATTCATTAATAAATAATTATGTATTAATAACTATTAATAGTTTTGTTTTTTTTAACGTACAAACTTCTCCATTAAAAAAAAAAAGATTTATAAAGTGTAAACTTTAAAATAAGAGGTTTTTATAAGGGAATTATTATTTTTTAAAAAAAACATTGTTTTCACTTAATTAACAAAAAGAAAATTTAAAGTCATTGACATTAAATTGAACTACTTATATTTAAATATATCTCCTAAAAATATTAATATTCTTTTTTTAATTAAAAACTTAATTTATGGGCATTTTATGAAATTTTCAGTTGAATGATGTCATAAATCTTATATTCACGTGTAATAAAAATTATCGATTAATTATTCAGTATTTTTTTCAAACTTAACGATTAAATTTAAATTAATCGATAACAGCCCTACAATATTTTGATGTCTTGAACAACATCTAAAAAACAAAACAAAACAAAAAAATCTCCACAATACTGGTTAAGAAGAAATCAGTAAATCAACTGACTCAGATTTACATAGTCTTACTGCCGAAATGATAAATATTGATGTGAGTTTAAAGTCGATGTTATAGAATTCATGTTAAATATTGATGTGAGTTTAAAGTCGATGTTATAGAATTCTTGTTAAATATTGATGTGAGTTTAAAGTCGATGTTATAGAATTCTTGTTAAATATTGATGTAAGTTTAAATTCGATGTTATAGAATTCTTGTTTCGAATAATATAAAGAAATCACTCAGGCTAATAATCCCTGCTCTGTTCTATTTAGATAGACGAGTCAAACTGGTGAATGTGTTGTGATATGCATAGATAGACTAGTCAGAATGGGGAATCTGTTGTGATCTGCATAGATAGACTAAGACTGGTAAATATGTTGTGATCTGCATAGATAAACTAGTCAAACTGGTGAATCTGTTGTGATCTGCATAGATAGACTAAGACTCGTAAATCTGTTGTGATCTACATAGATAGACTAGTCAGAATATTGAATCTGTTGTGATCTACATAGATAGACTAGTCAGAATATTGAATCTGTTGTGATCTACATAGATAGACTAAGACTGGTAAATATGTTGTGATCTGCATAGATAAACTAGTCAAACTGGTGAATCTGTTGTGATCTACATAGATAGACTAGTCAGACTGGTGAATCTGTTGTGATCTACATAGATAGACTAGTCAGAATATTGAATCTGTTGTGATCTACATAGATAGACTCGTCAGACTATTGAATCTGTTGTGATCTACATCGATAGACTAGTCAGAATATTGAATCTGTTGTGATCTACATAGATAGACTCGTCAGACTGGTGAATCTGTTGTGATCTGCATAGATAGACACGTCAGACTATTGAATCTGTTGTGATCTACATCGATAGACTAGTCAGACTGGTGAATCTGTTGTGATCTACATAGATAGACACGTCAGACTATTGAATCTGTTGTGATCTACATCGATAGACTAGTCAGACTGGTGAATCTGTTGTGATCTGCATATATAGACTTGTCAGACTATTGAATCTGTTGTGATCTACATCGATAGACTAGTCAGACAGGTGAATCTGTTGTGACCTGCTTTTTAATGACTAGTCAGACTATTGAATATGTTCAGATCTACAACAGTTTCTATAAAACAGAAGATATGAGACATATGTTGTTGAGAGTCAGACTAGATGACTTACTTAATCTACTTGGTGTCCCTTAAAGTAGAAGATAACATTGAAAACATCCACCGTAGCTTCTTGAGTTCAGATCCAACCAGTGAATGAAATAAGTACAGAACTTACAGGACAAACAAATACATTTTTCTTGTAGGCCATTATGTCAAGCCGTCAAAGGGTTATCACATATTTTATTTCAGTAAGGCGAAACATTAAAATATAAGAACTACGTTTGTCAGGCTTGTCCATGGGACATATTTTTCTGTCCCATCCCATTCCATCCCATGGCAATTTATGCCTGTCCCATCCCATCCCATCCCATCCCATGGGACGTTGGGAAAAACATTCCTATGGACAAGCCTGACGATTGTCTTAGCCTGAATTCTACAAAATCAGAACTTTGATTCACTGAAAACAAATGTCGCTGTAAAAAAAGTATGACAAGATTTTTTTATGTCAGGTGACTTGACATCTTTACGTGACATTGTAATTTGTAATCCTTGCCTGACACGTGAACGTGACATCTTAACATGTCATCTTGACATCTCAATCTACCTAGACAGCTTAACCTGACATTTTAACTCGATATCTTGACTTAACATCGTTATCTAGTAATCAAAGGATGGCTTATTCTCAGCCCATCTTCACTTAATATAATAATAACAATAATTTGAAAATTTATACAGCACTGTACCCCAACAAAGCTGCTGAGCTCATAGCGCCTTACATAAGTAAAACGTTTAACAAATAAAAATAATCAGAGCATTCAATGTAAACTCACATATCATAACTACAACAAATAGCGAAAATATCTTACATATTATGCCTTACAACGTTACATCTTGACAATTAATCTAAACACGCTTTAGTCGTTGTAGATCTTATATTCACATCAGTGGATAACTGAAAATCTCGACGATTTCTGTATTTTGCTTTAGCGTTTTTAATGTAAGACGTATGTGAATGTTAGTGCTTCAGTTTAGAAATATAAAACATGATTTATAATTTATGAGTAAGACTTGTTAGGGTTATGTAACAGACATGTTTGTTTTGATAGCGTTGGTTGATCATGTGACCAGAGTAACGAAAGTTGGAGACTGAGTGCTTGGTTTTTGTTGTTGTTTTTTGTTGTTGTTTTTTGTTGTTGTTGTTTTTTTCTTCCGGTAGACTTGGTACGACTGCAAATTATGTAAAGAGAAATGCAAATAAAGTCAGTTGCTAGCACCGATGACTAACTGATGTGTGGAAGTGTAATTACACTGTTACAGGTTAGAGCTGGATGTAAGTCTTTCTTTAGGGTTAGGGTTAGAGTTATGTAAGCTGTTAATTGCAGTGAGATTATATTACATCTATTGTGTAGCATATCAAGTTTTACGCTAAAAGACGTTGGGGTGAACTTAATATGTATTCAAGGCGCCAACCTGCGAAACCAAATCAGGAATAAAGCAGTTATAAAAGTAAGGACGTGGTTAGAAGTAAAGCGGGGAGAGAGTTTAGACAAGGCATGGAGTAAGAAACAGTTAAAAGTAAGGTATAGTTAGAAGTACGGAATAGCTAGAAGTAAGGCATAGTTAGAAGTAAGGTATAGTTAGAAGTAAGGTATAGTAAGAAGTAAGGTATAGTAAGAAGTAAGGTAGAGTTAGAAGTAAGACATAGTAAGAAGTAAGGTATAGTTAGAAGTAAGACATAGTAAGAAGTAAGGCATAGTAAGAAGTAAGGTATAGTAAGAAGTAAGGTATAATAAGAAGTAAGGTATAGTAAGAAGTAAGGTATAGTAAGAAGTAAGGTATAGTAAGAAGTAAGGTATAGTAAGAAGTAAGGCATAGTAAGAAGTAAGGTATAGTTAGAAGTAAGACATAGTAAGAAGTAAGGCATAGTAAGAAGTAAGGTATAGTAAGAAGTAAGGTATAGTAAGAAGTAAGGTATAGTAAGAAGTAAGGTATAGTAAGAAGTAAGACATAGTAAGAAGTAAGGTATAGTAAGAAGTAAGGTATAGTAAGAAGTAAGGTGTAGTAAGAAGTAAGGTATTGTAAGAAGTAAGGCATAATTACAAGTAAGGCATAGTAAGAAGTAAGGTATAGTAAGAAGTAAGGCATAGTTAGAACAATGGTATAGTTAGAAGCTAGGGATGGGTAAAAGTTAGACATGGCTAAAGATAAACTTGCTTACAAGTAAGAACGGGTTAGTGATCATCAAACAAATAAAACAATAAATGTAACTCTCAATGAAAGACAAGAACGAAATGCATCAGTGAGGTATTATTGATACTGTAATCCGCGAAGAACACAGCCGAGGGGCGTAACTCCGCGCTAAAAACAGTGAGCGGCAACAGAGTTGACGGGTGACTTAAAAGTCATGGTTTATAATAAATATTTTAATTTAAAAATTCGTAACATAATCGTTTTTTAGGAGATCCCGTTACTGTGTCACAGATGATAATGTCAAACTAAAAGAATACCATGTAGTTCACCAATAACAGTATCTGAATTTTCGCACTGCTTATAGAATTCCAGGATACAAAATTTCGTCGTCACACATAATGAGTAAGCGTCCGTCAGCGATTCCCAAAGCATGATGAGTTAGCGTCAATCAGCGGTTCCAAAATTATGACGAGTCAGCGTCAATCAGCGGTCCCCACATCATGAGGGGTCAGCGTACAGCAGCGGTCCCCACATCATGAGGAGTCAGCGTCAAGCAGCGGTCCCCACATCATGAGGGGTCAGCGTTCAGCAGCGGTCCCCACATCATGAGGGGTCAGCGTACAGCAGCGGTCCCCACATCATGAAGAGTCTGCGTCAAGCAGCGGTTCCCACATCATGAAGAGTCAGCGTCCAGCAGCGGTTCCTGTCCCTTACAGGTGTGCAGCTCCACCCACTGCTGGCAGTCCTTGCACTGCACGAAACAGCACCAGTGAAACTTACACTCGCACTTGTACTGCTGCTTGACCACGCGCGTGTGGTAGCCCCGCCCACAGCACATGATGTCACAGCCGTCCGTTCCCATGGAAGACTTGTTGCACGTGCGCCCCTCGGTGCCAAGGGAACCTGTGGAAACAGAAACGACGCATGAAGGAACATTGTAATACTTTGAGTAAAGTGTCAAAATATCGAGCAACGAAAGAGAAAGTAGCGCAAGCGTGGCCCAACTAAGCTAACGTTTATAGAGGCGGCGGGTTTCGGGAAATCGCACGCACGAGTCGACCCGCGCGGACTCGCGCGAGGAATGTTTCTAATTTTGCTTTGCAGGTGTTCATAGAGGACGCGGGTGTCTCGAGGCGACAAATTTGCCGACCGGCGCGGGTAATTACCAGAACTAGTTGCTAGTTCTTGTTCCGCGTTGTCGCGCCGTAAAGCATAGAAGGAAAACAGCAAACTTTGACAGAAAAATTAAATGTAGTTTAAAAAAATGCTCAAGTAATATATTATTTTAAAGGGCTTGCTAAAACCTTTTCAAAAACAATTGATTTGTCTTTCTATATGTTATAGAAGTGGAGTTATTATTTTTTTTGTCATTTTTTTCCCCCTTATCGACCTATAACTTATTATATAGGTTATAGCCTATAACCTATATAATTTATTCCAAAACTTGTGACCAAATTTCAAAACTCTGCACCCTTTCCCTCACAACTTATTTAATTTTAGAGATATGGGTAAGAAAATTTCAGGAAACATTTACAATCCAATATACAAAACAATGAATAAGAAATGTTTAAAAGAAATCAAGATTTTGAAATTTTAAATAAATATATATTAAGGGATGTTGTAAAAAAATCATATTGAAATTTTTTTTAAAAAATACAAATCCGTTAAAACATGTGCATGCTTGTATTTTAATTGAATGCTTGGTACAATTAAACCAATAACTGCATTTAAATGTTTAAAGGGTAAGTATTTGAATTTAAAAATAAATTTAAAACAAATTATTAAAAATTATTTGTTAAAATATACCCTACCGACGAGGTCTGATTACTAAAATATGAAATTAAAATTAAATTCAACAAGTATTTGTCAATGAAAATGTCAGTACCTCATTTAAAGATAATAAAAGAACATTTTTCTGAGTGAATAAGTATTCAAATTTTTAAACATATAATTCATAAGCTTTGTAATTGTCTTTGTCATCTACTTGTCAGTGGAAGAAATTTCAAGTTTTGTGATTAATTTTGAATTTTATTATCTCTTATATTTATACCCATAATTATCTTTGTTTTCTTATTTAATTTTAATTATTGAAAATTAATGTTTTTTTGATTGATTTGTAAAAACATATTTTATGTTAATTGTCTTTGTCAATATCTTTGTAAAAAAGATAAAAGATGATGGTGAGTGATAATTTAAACATATGTATTATGATAATAATTATATTATATTTCCCTACACAATCCAGTAAATCTAAAATAAAAGGATTATAATGTCTTTATCATTATTAATTACAAGGTTATTACTTATTTGTACATAGTATTAGACAAAAGACAAGACTATTATTAATAGTATTCTTAACTTAAATTAATAGTTTATAGTTATAGTATTTGAATGTGATAGTAATATTGTATAGTATAGTTATAACTATAGACTATAACTGAATAACTTTAAGTATATTACAGTAATAGTACATGTATAGTATAATTAAAGATATATAATTAATTAGTACTATATTACTAGTCCACAACCAAATAAAATCTAAGAAAAATGTAGCAAAATTAGTGAATTACTGGCATCTTTCTATAACTTATGTACTTCTGCCCAAATAACAATAAAAAGTCATCAATAACAGAAGCCATTTTTTTTCTGTTTGCTATTGCAAGGAGAGACTGGATTGCATGTGAATTGTTGTTGGCTCGCCTGGCTTTTTCCCGCTTTTACTATAAACACCAACCGCGCGAGGGATTAGGCGCGGGTTTCTGGCGCGAGTAAGCAGCTCGCGGCAACCCGCCTACCCGNGACAAATTATTTTTTAAAAAAACATGTGAAACAATTAAGATGTCGTTGGAAACTATTATAAGAAACCTCGGGGGGGGGGGGGAGAGAGGAGGCGGAAAGCTAATTATAGATTATTGGTTCAACGTGCAATTTATACAAAATGTAGTTAAAACAATAAATGTGAAAAATTCAAAAAGTAATTAAGTTTCATTAACATCCATTGGGAATATCAGTTGAAAGAATAAAAACGTTATGGGAAATTGCATTAAGAAGTACATGAAGGTTATTTTCTGAGCGTCCAAAAGTAAATTTGCAGGAAGTCGGTACCATGTTTTAACGTGTGTTACATAAGTGATTCTATAATAGCCAAGTGGTTCTTGTCTCAATGTATCCAGTTAATATGAAGTGCCAGTAGTAAATAAAAACATCGGATCAAACACCGGTAGTGACAAAATCATTAAATTTATTTATAAATAGTAAAATCTTAAAACACGAAATAGTCAAATATTGTTGTGGGCTGATTTTTAACAAGTGCGAATTGCATGATATTTAAAAGCTAAGGTTACCAACTGGCAAATCATTTAACAATCCTTTTATTCGCGCAACACTTGCCTCAAAAAAAAATATATATAAAAAAAATAATTATAATCTGTTTCTCCCTTCCGTTCTTCGTGTCAACGAAAGGTTCTGTGGGACAGTCCACCATGTGGTCTTTGTCAACGCCTGCTTGCTTTCACGAAGCAGACTCCGCCAATTAAACTGTACACAGGCTTCCATTTCACGCACTCATTTCCTGACGCCTCGGCGTTTCCCTGCCGCCATTGTCCGGTTTGTTTACTAGTATCAACTCTTTTGGTCCGCGCGCCCGCCAGTGTCAACCTCCTGCGGATTGGAGCTTGGTTCATCAAGGATTAGAGTAGTGGGTGGCGGGGGGGGGGG
>MUZC01004714.1:110157-122398 GCA_002072015.1 Radix auricularia | reverse complement strand
AAAAAAAAAAAAAAAAAAAAAAACGACAGTCCTAACACACAAACAAAATTTAAACGAATTAGGAAAAAGGTGGGTAAAAAAGTCGCAGCAGAGAGATCTAAGGGCGGGACATGATAGAGGCGATGTCTTCTGTTTTAAAAGGTATAAAGCCTTTTGGACTTTGAAATGCACCGACAGCATGGACGAATCCCACCTAACTACTCTCTTCACCACAGTGGGGTGGGGGTGGGGGTAGTAAGATGTTTCTCAAAATAAAATAAATCAAAAGATGGGTTTTCTTTGTTGTTACTCTTTTGGATGAAAATTATGATTCAATGTCCTTGAGTTGATATTTTGTTTTATTTATATTAATTAAAGGCGTGCAAGCATAGATATGCATGTTTATATACAGGTAGTCCTCCGGTTACGATGGTCTCATCCCAACTTACGCTGTTACGTGGATACGAACGCGCCCCGTAAAAATTAATATTAGGCGTTATTCCGTATTTTTTAAATTTTTTATTTTTTAAAAACTTTTGATGTTTTATGGTGTAACGAATTGTTTTCTCTATTTGAAATCAAAATGTCATAAAAATATTTATTATTATTATTTCAACCTAAAACTTTCGTTAGCGAATTTTTCTCATGGCGAAGTTATCAATCAAGTCAGTAAAGCATATGTAAGATTACAAGTTCCTTTTCTGTGCTAATTAGAGAGAGCATATTCAGTCTTGGTTGTCCCATGCACATTCTAATTCATTTTTATATTCTTTTAAACTTTGAAAAATGATCGCTCTCTGCTGCAGTTTGATGTTGTCATTTAGATATAAAAGTGAAGTGCGATGTTACATTTGTACAGGACTATGTAAAATTTAGCTCATTCAAAAGCAGAATTTTTTAATTATTTTTTTTTGTGTGCTCTATGCACGTGTTTTGAGATTCGCATTGTACTACTTCCTTTACCTTATCTGAGCCTGGGGCTGGACAATAACTTTTTCTGAAAATTGAACTAATTTTGATGGTAAGCAATATTCTTCCATTAACTTGGCTGCTTCCCATCGGATGGCGTCATAGCTGAGCTCAGTTAGGGTTATAAGAAAGCCAAATTTCTCATGGATGTCTTTATATGCGCCTAACCGATAGGAGAGCTCAAGAACGTTTGTCAATGATTACCGGGAAATACCGTTTTCTTGATGTCCATTTTATCAAACTGACACTTTCTCTTTTTGATAGTATTGAAGATTGCTTATATCTTTTTTTCCACGGACTCGTCCTTTCTTTTGTCTATATAGGAATCAAATTAAGAATGATTTCTTTTAACAAACTCAATGACAGACTTCAAATGCATGGCTGAGTTCAAATTTATTCTAGGTTCTTTTTGAAATACATTCGTTTTCTGACATCCGTCTAAAATTCTTTCTAGCGGTGTAGTTGGCTTGAAATTGGCATCACTGGACATCGAGGAATTTGCTAGGGTGATCAATCCGTTTGCAGTCAGTGAATAAGTCAATTTGAGGACCAAAGGGGAGGAGCAGCTGATCAAGTTACGACATAACAAATTTTATCAAACAACGATCACCAATACGACTTCAGAAGAAATCTGGCTTGCACTCATGAAAGTATATCCTCGATTCAGTTTGAAAGCAGTTGCCATTTTCATCTTCTTGGTTCTGTGAATTTGGCTTTTCGGCATTAACTGAAATCAAGTCCAAGAAATGAGAGAGACTCCTTACAGTTGATGATGAGTTGCGCGTTTGCTTGTCAACTTTGGAGCCCCCATGGAATATGATGTGTTCCCTTAAGCAGGCACATCCCTCACACTGATATAATAAAATATAATATATATATAAAAAATGTAATATTTTTAATAAAATAAGTTAAAATTATTTTTTGTGTAAAGAAAATTCTCGAATATTCTTAGTGTGTCGTTACCCAAAAGAGTTTGAGACACACTGGATTAGACATATAGCTATGGGCTTCATCAGTGTTATGGTATCCTTTTTGTGTTGGGTATTTTGTTAATTATTAAAAAAATGTTAATTATATGGGGATTTGATTTTATTTTGTGGATGCGGATGTTTGTTTATAAAAAAATGAGTACGATATTATTTGCTAAAAATCTACTTCTAAAACTACACAAATCTACACCCTAGACTAAATTTTTCATGATTATTTAACGAATAGAGTGGGCATGTTAACAATAATTTACACTTTTTGATTTACAACAGTTAATGGCTAAGTTTCAAATCAACCTTAAGTCTGCATGACATTAAGATAAGAAATAAATCTTGATTTTAAAATATTTAAATTTAGTGACATCAGAACCCTTCCAAGTCAGTTACCAACCAATGACATCAACCACCTGTCAAGTCAGTTACCAACCAATGACATCAACAACCTGTCAAGTCAGTTACCAACCAATGACATCAACAAATTGTCAAGTCAGTCAGTATTTATCACTGTAACACAAACCCGTTAAGTCAGTTATTGATTTTATATTAACATCAACCACCTGTCTAGTCAGTTATTGATCTCATAAAAACACCAACCACCTGTTAAGTCAGTCATTAATATCCCAGTCACATCAACCAACTGTCAAGTCAGTTATTGATCACATAATAACATCAAACACCTGTCATGTCAGTTATTGATCTCATAACATCAAATACCTGTCTAGTCATTTATTGATCTCATAATAACACCAACCACCTGTCAAGTCGGTTATTGATCTCATAATAACATCAACCACCTGTCAAGTCAGTTATTGATCTCATAATAACATCAACCACCTGTCAAGTCAGTTATTGATCTCATAATAACACCAACCACCTGTCAAGTCATGTCAGCCATTCACCCAACAGTGACACCAAACACACTTTCCCGCCAAAACGATTAACAACCACCCGATTTTTAAACTTCTATGACAACCGTCCCACTGTTGAAAGGTTTACAACTGTTTACAAATGACGTGTTCTCTACCTAGCCTCACCCACCCCACCCCACCACCCCCACCAACTTTTTTTGTTGTTTTTGACTGGGCTACAGAGAGATGGTCAGCGCGCTCAGACTGACATGATTATTTAGCTAACAGCAGAGCGGCTCTGTTGATTGAATCGCTTATAGAATTGCTGTGAAGCATTACGTCTGGGTGGTTGGCGGGAGGGGGGTAGGGGGGAGCCTGACATGATGCGGGTAGTTACGATGACGTAGACGCATTTGTCAACATCAAACTTGTATTTCGATTTCCCCCCCCCCCTCACCACCACCACCACTACCTTCTCCACAAACTGCTCACGTTTTACCTGTTAGATTTGATGTAGTTTTCTTTTTTTTTTCCTTAAAAAAACCCCGTGTAAAAGAAAAATTCAAGTGTCTAAAAATAATGGTGACATTTACAATCGTGTTAAATAAGTCTATCCTGACAACATTATGCCCCTTCAAAACTTCCCTTGTTTTTGTTTCAGGCCAACCTGGATCTTGTATATACATAGTATATATTTGTATATTATATATAAATGTATATTAGGGCTGCGGAAATAGAAGATTTATTAATCGATTAATTCTTAAAATAATTTAATTTATTAAAATTAAATTAATCGATTAAAATTCCATTAAAATTTATGGAATTATGCGTAATATTTTTTCTCCAATTTATTAATAATTTAATTTTTGGTTACTTTAACTTTGTCTTATTATTATTTATTCCGACGTAAAAAAAAAATGCTTTTCTTTCTTATTTGTTGCAAAACAGAACATACTTGCTGTGTTACGTCACAGAATTTGGTTGCCATGGAATTACCGCGAAATCATATATACAGATGCTATACGGGAGATTATTGCGTCCTATACTTATCCATGGTTACACTAATTTGGAATCTGGATAGGCGTATATGTTCATTTCAATTCTATTTACATCTACACACATTCAATGGAATATCTAAACGATAATTTAATTAATTTGGAATATAATGGAAGGTCCGGTTCGTTGCTCCGCTGATGAATTCGTATGATCTTTTTGCATGTGGTGAATTCGTGTTGTTATTTTTCTCGTTGTGAATTTGAATGATAAATTCCCAGTGGTGACTTACAGGGATCATTTTTCCAGCGTTGTCATACTTTTGATCTTATACAAAATAGTTACATGATTACTTTATATTTCTGTTGTAAAACAAATGTCGTTAATATAAGAGTATTGTGTGAACACACAATTTCATCGACTTCACCACAACATCGACTTGTTACGCCTGACCTGCTCCAATATGACTCTGCTACAAAGCCCCAGCCCCTGCCCCTACCCAACCAGCTACCTAAACCCCAAATCCAACTGCCCCAACCCCCAACTACCCCTACCCAACCAGCTACCCCAACCCCAAATCCAACTGCCCCAACCCACCAACTGCCCCTACCCAACCAGCTACCCCAACCTCAAATCAAACTGCCCCAACACCACTNTCTGCCCCGATCCCACCAACTGCCCCAACCCCACCAACTGCACCTAATCCAACTGCTACAACCCCAACTACTTCTCAAACCCCACCGGCTTCCCCAACCCAACGAACTTCCTCAACCCCACCCACTACCCCGCCACGTCGTCCACTGCACCCACCCACCCCACTCTACGCCCCTGCACTCGCCGGTCTCACCAAAGTGCACGATGGTCTGCCGTGTACAGGTGGCATGTCATTGCACAAAATGTCAGCTTTTGTTACTCTGTTTTGGCAAGAACATTGTTTAAAAACAGCAAGGAACCGCGATGGGCATTGTTTGACATCGGTGGGGGCCACACCTAACAAAACGCGCCGAGCATAGGGCCAGGGATTAGTGTAATTGCCGTGCGAAGGATTCCAAGATTCCTTCTAGGTGTGGAGAATAATGAAGACGGGGGATTTTTTTTTTTTTTTTTGGGGGGGGGGGGGAGGGATTTTATCAAAAAAACAAAAACAATGTCAAATATAGCAACCAGTTTAGGTCTGGGAACTGAATTGAAAGGTCATCTTGTGGGCATCCAGACAATGTGTTGTCCGGCTGACCGTTTCTTGGCGGCCCTCGTTAAATGGAAGTCATGAAACTGACCATTTTTGTTTCTTTGTCGAGGCGTCCATGTCTTGTATTAACAGACTCGCCGTATACGAGACGACAATTAGGTGGGCCCAATGATCTTCTGTATAGAAGGAGCGTCTGTAACAGCTAAGATAATGTCCAATAAAGTAACGGATGAATGACAAAGGGGCGGGGGAGGGAAGGTACATCGGAAATGTTTGGGTCTGATGAGATGACGGCTGAAAAAGACTTGTTTTGAAAGAAATCATGTGGGTGGGGGGTGGGGAGGAGATGGTTTGTGGCATATATATTGATATACGTCAGTAGTTCGAAATCATTGACATGATAGGGTATCATTCAGGTGATGGGTATCACATTCCCACCCCGAAAAATAAGCGAAGCATTTAAAAATTTGGGTGGGGGGACTGGGGTACACACCCGCCTCTAATTCTAGTAGAAGAAGAGACGGCTAAAAAAATAAATATACGATGAAATAATTTATTAGTTTTTTGTTGTTGTTTTTTTACATGTCAAAGTCAGTGGCATCTACTTTGTCATAATAATTGTTATTTACATCATTCATTACATCGTAGACTTTATTTACCACAATCTATGCAGGAGAATAAAATTTTAACAAATTTAGGGCTTTTCAACCTTAAAAGAAAAAAAAAATAATGCATAAAAATATTTTTTTTTAAAGTTTTTTTTTTCGGGATTCAAATACATACGTTCTAATTATCACGGTGTATTTCTGCCTGTGTATTAACGATCTATACGAAAACATCTTACAACCAATAGAGTAAAATGTAAATTGGTCAATTATAGTTCACGCGCAAAAGCTTTCGGTTCCACTGATGACAGGAACAAGGTGCCTCTCTCTTCATCCCTCACCAACGATCGCTGCGCCAAGTAGGGCATGCGGGCAAATATTAACATAACGAGATGTGGAGCGAGATGTGTGTGATGCGGTCGTGGTTTGCCAGGCGCTGTTAGTGGTGAGGGAAATTGAGTGTCAGCAGCGGACGTCGCCGCGGTAAATAATGAAACGTCAGGGCCGCTGCCAAAAGTTCAGTCTAGAAGACAAATCGGAACGATGTCGTAAATGATGGATAAGAGCGCATGCGCACTGGTGTATGGGCTGGAAGGACCAGTTAGCGTTTTTTATTTTATGTGAGGGTTTTTCCCCTCAAAAAATGTTTTTTCTCCTTGTCGTGGAAAGTTTTTTGAAAGTTATTTTTGATTTTGAAAAGTCGATTAGTTTAATGACATGGTTGTCATTTAGACCAGCTCTTCGTTAGGCTATCGATAATTGAACTTTAGTTTGTTAATGGCCAGGTGTCCAGGTCTATTGTCGTACTCATCACATGTATTTAAACAATGAGATCTGCTGATGATTTCCCCTGAAAAAAATGTTACAAATAAACCAAATCTTTTCAATGCATTAGCTGACGGTTGCGATATAAGACCAACATTTACGTGTTATCAATGCAGCTCATATTTGAATCTCGCAATGAAGATTGATGACGACGTAAATCCAAGCGCATGGATATGACATCGATTTGACATAAAAGGGAAATTTCAGGCCTTTTAAATGTATCTTTTGAATACTAAAAGTGGGTCGCTGGTATCCTAGAATAGTTGAGTATGTACTAGCATTACATTTTTTTTAAAACGTAAAAAACAAGTTTTTGACTTTAAATCCTTTAGATCTATAAACGAGACATAACTATCTATAAGAATGTCCATTATAATAGGCAGGGCAAAAAAGTCCGAAAATATAAAATTCTAGTTATGTCTCGTAAAACGTGTTTAATATAATGCGCACCAATCGAGAATATATTTTTTAAAAAGTATTGTCAATATAATGCGCACCTTATTGCGCGACAGGAAAGGTTGTTGAACATAATAAGCACAACGACACTATCTCAAAAATTAACATGATACACAGAGATAAATAAAATAATTTTAAAATTCAATAATTCAGTTACAGTACATTCGATTGATCTGAAATTTTGATACATCATTTTTATCATGGATACGAGTCAGCCTGCAAAATTTCAGCTCCCTAGCTTACAAGGAACTGGAATAAAAAAACGATCCAAAGTTTTTCGGCAAGGAAGGGCTCAGACACCACAAGTTAATATAAAGGATTTAAACATGAATGAAATGTAATTTTTTAAGATATAATCTGTCTATCCGAAATTTCTGAAATCAGATTTATGTAATACAGAGCGATAATGTGATTACTGACATGAGATCATTGAAACACAAACCAACAATGTTGTTATGAATGCTGGGATGAGATCTTACAAACACATACCAACTTCCATGTTCTCGAGACAATAGTCCGGAGAAGCCTCGAGATACACCAGATCAGAACGCGTGGGTTTTTTGTGGTACTTGTTGGCCACTATCAGACTGGCCCCGTTCTGCTCCATCATGACCTGCGTGGCGCCGTTGTATCGGGTCTTGAGGTGGGTGCCGACTAGTCGGAACTCCTGCACGGCGAGCCAGCACGTGCGTGTAGTGCACGAGCCGCTCACACCGTGACACTTGCACTCTAACCTCCGGAATTTTTTGACAGCCTTGATACAACCACAAGAACAATAATTACATTCATACTAAAATTATTTTTTTAATAATTCAAAATAAATGACTATTTTTAAAAAATAATTAAAGTAATATTACATTTTTAAAAAAAAAAATAATAATTTTTTTTCGCAGACCTCCAAAGAAGAATTAATGCGCTAGAGATGAGATGTTTTCGAAAGTACTCAATACCTCCTACATGGCGTACATCACGAACGAAGCGGTCCGGGTAAAATAAGTGCTGTCATTGGCCCTTACGAGGACCTTCTCACCTCAATTAGAAGGAGGAAATTACGATGGTAAGGACACGTGACAAGATCTGGAGGTCTCTCTAAGACGATATTGCAAGGCACAGTAGAGGGAAGAAGAAAAAGAGGCAGACCAAGGAAGAGATGGGAGGACGATATCAAAGAATGGACCGGCCTGTCATTTAGCGACTCCCAGAAGGCAGCTCAGAACCGTGACACATGGCATGAGATAGTCTGCAGCTCAAAATGGTGCCCTAACGACCCAGCGTCGGGTTAAGGGACAGTTCAGTACAGTTCAGTTTCGTAGAGTTTGAAGATTAATTGGCAGATTGTTGTTAAACTTGGTAGGCCACATATCTAGAATTTAGAATGTCACCAAATTTAAACAACATGGAATGACGTAAACAGCCCCCAGAGACCTTCACTAATACGAAAGACTTTCTGTAGCCACCGCCTCGCCAATTTAAACATACATATAATATATATANTATATATATATATATATATATAATTTTTTAAATGTTTAAAATATTTAAAAAAAACTATTTTTGCTGAATAAGAAAAACAAAGTCTCCACGGAAGGCAACCCTTAGATGGAAGAATATATACTTGATTTCTTCACCGATTTTTAAGTATTTTCAATTTTAAAAGTTCAATTAAGCCAAATTGAAAATAAACTTTTTTGAAAAAAAAAAAGTTGTCCATAGAGTCTATAAAAGTTTATGAAAATGTGCAATAAAAAGTAAAAATTCAACATTTTTGAAAAGTTTTTCCTCTATAGTTGGCGTATTTGAGAGAAGGCCATCAAGTCAAAAATAATTTTTCCGTTACACTATAATGAAAGTCTCGAACACTTTTGGCTGCTGTGGCCGTTAAATTCTTAAAACAGTAACGATAGTGATGAACGACATGGTATTTACCCACCCTCCGTCCGGCCCGGTTGTTGTGCAGGTTCATCAAAGCTCGTCCGTCTCTCTGCTTTCCTTCACGCGCGTCGATGAACATCCGGGTAAAGGTGGTCCCGTACTGGACGTTGTCCGAGCAGCCGCCCCAATCAAACACCCCTCTCTTGTCTCTGCTGGACCCCTTTTTGGTGGGATCGCAGGCACAGTTACTGAGTTGACCCCTGCTACATGCCCTCGTGATTGCGTGTACGACCCCAGCAGACGTTATGGCGTAAATAAAGGCAGCCTCTCTACTACCTGTAACACAGGGAGGAGGGAGAAAGTTTCATTAAATAAAGGCAGATGACACCATGGCGTGCAGATGACACCATGACGTGCAGATGACACCATGGCATGGCATGCAGATGAAACCATGACGTACAGATGACACCATGACATACAGATGACACCATGACATGCAAATGACACCATGACATACAGATGACACCATGAAGTGCAGACGACTCCATGACGTGCAGATGACACCATGACATACAGATGACACCATGACGTGCAGACGACTCCATGACGTGCAGATGACACCATGACATACAGATGACACCATGACGTGCTGACGACACCATGACGTGCAGATGACACCATGACATACAGATGACACCATGATGTGCTGACGACATCTAGATTGCTTACCTCTGAGCATCATCCTGCCAAACAACGAGGTGTCCCGGCTCATCGTCGAGCAGTTCCACCGTTGGTTCCGGAAGTGGTACTGACACTCCTCAACACCCAGCCTGGCCCCTCCCCCTAGGGACACCATGACGTCTGGATGGTGACGACATAGCTTACGCTGGCGACCCACTAACCCAGGAATGTTGTCGCATAGGACGCCGGAACCATGATGATGAATGTTCAACTGACTTACAAACCTGAAACACATTCAAAGTATATGAGTGTTTTATTATATACACAGCAAAGATAGAAGTCTTCTTGGCATTGCTTTTTCGAGTAATAGAACAAATAATTATATACGTCTTAATAGCCCAAGTCACTGGCTGGCTCCGTAACGCTATTACGTCTTTGTTTGAGCTTATATTTTAATGCAAGGTGTGCATCAGGAGGTGTTCAAAATGATTATAAAGTAAAGCTTATTTTAGAAATAGTACAACAGTCCATAGCAATTTAAAAAAGCCTGTCGTGTTTCTCGCCGTAAAAAATATATGACGTCATTGATTTAGCTTATATTTTAATTTTGGAAAATGGAACGATGTAAAAAGAGGATTTGAGGATCTATACTTATAACATATTTTTTGTGCATTTCAGGAAGTTTAATATTGGGTTTTTAACTCACAAGGATAAGTTACATGTACTTGGGCTTTTGAAAAAACGTGGGCTCTGTAGGTGCCCTACAACCCCTAGTTTCTTACTATTTTACTCTTTTATTTAAAGCTACTTTTGTGATATTAATATTTTTAGTATCATTGCATCATTATTATTGCTAATATTAATACTATTTTTCTATTTTTACTATATTTTGAATACTATTTTTTAAAAAGTATTTTACTATTTTTACTATTTTTAATAATCAGCAAAGTTAACTATTTAAAATAATAATAAATAAATAAAAATAATAAATTAATAAATACTAAAGCATTTAATGCGCTCGAAAATTTGATTTAGATCTATAAAATCTTGAAAAATGAATACTAAGTTCAAAGTCTGTTTCCCAAATACAATGTAGGTAAGTCTAGGACCCCGTTACTATTCCCAACTGCTACTGGATTTCACAGACTCCTGGTTGTCTGAACCAAATACAATGTAGGTAAGTCTAGGACCCCGTTACTATTACCAACTGTTACTGGATTTCACAGACCCCTGGTTGTCTGAGCCATTTTTAAATACTTTTGGATGAATATGTTAAAAATAATAATGATTTTTTTTAAAAAAAAATAATCCCATAATAGGGCAATCCGGGTAGTCAGCTAGGATTGTATTTTAAAAATTTGAAAAACGAAGCGAAGAGACAAAATGTAAACTTTTGATTTTGGTCAGATAGGACGAAATGAAGCGTCATTGTTGACATTTTCTAATTTCCAACAAAATTTCCTAAGTAAATTCAGCATAGATAGCCCCGTAGAAGATATATGGAAGGAAATAAAAACATAAGTAAGAATCATAATGGATCAGAATGTTCCAACAAAAATAACTTCAAATAGAATTAATAAATGCTGGTTCAATTTTAAATTAAAAAAGTATTGCAAACTAAAGGAGAATTTATTTAAGAAATTTAAGGCTACCAATTTAGAAAGGATACACAAAAAATACTTAAAAATTAAACACTAACACAAAAACTTAGCCGTAACCTCCAAAATAATTATATTAACAATGTGATAACTAAAGATAATATTAAAAACTTATGGTCCTTTATCAAATAAAAAAAAATGGAGCCTTCAGGTATAGCCACACTAAAAGGCTCAAATAATAAAACCTATAATGATAATGAGACTAAAGCTAATATCCTTAACACATATTTTGCATCATCATTTTCTGCCTCAGGCGACAAGGAAATTTCAATAAATTTAAATAAATTGGAAGAAATAGGTAACATAACTGTAGATGAGATAGGTATACATTCACTCCTAAAAAACTTAAAAATAAACAAAGCTACTGGCCCAGATGAATTACCTGCCAGGTTATTAAAAGAATTAAGCAATGAACTGTCCCCAATCCTTGTAGTTCTCTTTCAAGCCTCTCTAAACCAGGGTAAAGTACCCCAGGATTGGAAATTAGCCAATGTGACACCACTCTTTAAGAAAGGTGATAAGTCCGACCCTGGTAATTACAGACCTGTATCACTTACTAGTATCACATGTAAATTACTGGAACACATAATATATAGCAGAATAGTTAACCACCTTGACAAATATAATGCCCTATGCCCACACCAACATGGCTTTAGAAAGAACAGATCATGTGAAACACAATTGATAGGTCTAATAGATGATCTATCAAAAGTCTTAGATAATAATGATCAAATAGATACAACATTACTAGACTTCTCAAGAGCATTTGACAAAGTTCACCACCTTAGTTTACTTAAAAAACTTAAATACTTTGGAATCTCAGGTCCCTTACATCACTGGATCCAAGATTTCCTATTGGGTAGGGAGCAAACTGTAATAATTAATGGATCTAAATCTACACCAATAAAGGTTAACTCAGGAGTTCCACAAGGAACTGTCCTAGGTCCCTTACTATTTTTAATTTATATAAATGACTTACCCAACAATATCTCAACAGGAACTAAAGTTAGGTTATTTGCTGATGATTGTATAATCTATAGAACAATCAAGTCAGAACAAGATAGCAAAATTTTACAAAAAGACTTAGATGAATTAATAAAATGGGAAACTAACTGGAGTATGTCCTTTCACCCAGAAAAATGTCAACTGCTAAGAGTAACAAAGAAAAAGAAACAAATAA
>MUZC01004714.1:75270-87338 GCA_002072015.1 Radix auricularia | reverse complement strand
GTCAAATATTATCCTAGTATCTTACTCAAGCTTTCATTCAATAACGTCAAATATTATCCTAGTATCTTACTCAAGCTTTCATTCAATAACGTCAAATATTATCCTAGTATCTTACTCAAGCTTTTATTCAATAACGTCAAATATTATCCTAGTATCTTACTCAAGCTTTCATTCGATGCTGTCTAAACGTATCATAGTATCTAACTAAGGCTTTCATCAAATAACTTTAAACGTATCCTAGTATCTTATTCAAGCTTTCATTCAATGCCATCTTATCTTTTCCTATTACAACGTCAAAACGTATTATTCTAGTATTTTACTCGAGCTAACAAGGATCAAACACGCGTCGACAACTTGTCTTAACGCTGCTCGCTTTCCACAAACTGAACACCGCGATTCGACAGAAAGGTCACCGACATTCGGTTTCACTTACTTGAAAGGTGATTCTGATAAGTTTTTTGTTTATATCCGTGCTTTCTGTTTTATTTCTGTCAAAAAAAAAAATCCAGGGTCAGATTCGATCTCTTTTAATCAACCTTCATGAATGCGAATACTGAACATATCCAAAAGAAAACTTGTTATGAAACGACAATGGATAAGATGACACGCCGACTACAGCGACCACCAGTCCGTCCAGGTATTAAGTTGAAGTGTAGTGGTGTTCTCGTGGTGATAGCCAAGCGCTCCTTTCGCCTAACGATGCCACCCGCGCGTATCATCCATGCCGAGCAGAGAACGAGGTTTAAATCTCAATCTCAGGTGAGTCTTCAAGGCGCTCTGCGCCAGTCGGGTCACGACTGTCAAAAAGAGAAGGAAAAAAAATGGCGTTAAGAATGCATCACTAGAATGGGACTTTTGGGATATCGCAAATTTCTCCATTTCGAACTAATGCAGGGATGGGTACAACAGGGGATAAGGATAATTAGAAAGTATGCTTTCCATTTTAGAGTGAAAGCTTTCACCTTAGAGTTTCATGTTGTTAAATAATCAATAGTTATTATGTGGTTAAATCAAGAGAGAATTATGTGGTTAAATCAAAAGTGATGTATGTGGTTAAATCTAGAGTGATTTATGTGGTTAATACTAGAGATATTTATGTGGTTAAATCAAGAGATATTTATGTGGTTAAATCAAGAGATAATTATGTGGTTAAATCAAGAGATAATTATGTGGTTAAATCAAGAGAGATGTATGTGGTTAAATCATGAGAGTTTTGTGTGGTTTATATCACAAACGTTTTCTGTAGATGACCTTGTTTTAATGATGAGCGTATTATGAGGTTTGATAATTAGATTCGCATGTTGTTTAATCATGAAACATACACTTATAAGCAGCGGTCCTCAGTCCTCAACACGATTGACTTAAGTTTGCATACATTCGGAGTCTCAAAATAAATAATAATGGTTAGGGCTAAGACAGTCTTGGTGTCAGGATAGAGTTGTGTTTCTTGGTTAGGGCCAAGACCGGCTTGGTGTCAGGATAGAGTTGTCTTTCTTAATTAGGGTTACGTCCTTGCGTGTCGTCAGGATGAAACTGTCTTGGTTGGCGTGGATTCAATCCCCATCCCATGTCTTAAACCATGTCAAGTTGTTTCTTTTTAAATTGGGTTTTATTTCTTTCTGTATTATTTTAAATTTTATTTATTGTTTTAAAAACTTTTGTATTCTTTTGTTATTGTCCCTTTCATTCACTTAAAATACATAAAAAATAATAATAAATAACCCTTGATATTAAATCACTATTTAACTGCGGAGTTTCAACCCGTTTCCTCATGACGTCAGAAACAGCAGTGCCTACCTTGAACTTGTGGCTCGTTAGGAACTGTATGGGTGACAAGTTTGCACACATTTATTTAGAACATTTGAAAACCACTTTTTCCACCATGAAAGCTAATGAATAAAAAATAATATGTTGTGAAGACTGATGACGTATCGGTACATAAAATAATGGCTTCTTTAATATGATATCGGTTAAGTTTCTGTACAGTTTGCCAGAGTTTATTATTTTAAAAGTAAAAGTGTTTATTTTGACCTTTTTAAAAATCCTTTATGTTAACTCGTAGGATCTGCTTGATTGTTTGCCTGTCGCAAAAACGTTGGATTGATTTTAACCGACTTCCCCGTATCATATCGAGCTGAAATTCTTCAGGCAGACTCGTGGTGACGATAAAAATGATCTTTAAAAATTTCAGATCGATCGACTATTTAAGGTAATTAAATTAATGAATTTTTAGATTATCTCTATATATCATGTAAATTTTTGTGCCAGATTGTCGTGGTGCGTATTATATTGAACAACCTTTTAAATATTTTCCTGTCGCGCGGTGCGAATTATAGATCTACAGATCATACTTTAAAAATTATATATATTCCTGATCTGTAAAAGTAAATGCTAGTCTGTCGCGCGTGCGCATTACATTAAACATGTTTTTATAACACTTTTCCCGTGATCAAATAGAGCTGAAATTTAGCAGGCAGATTGTAGTAGTTTATTTTTTTTTTACTATATATCCGTTATATATGACATAATATAACTAAAATTTTGGATTTTTGGATTGTCGTACGAAGCGTATTATAATGAACATAATTTTATTTATATCTCGTATTTAAAGGATTTATAGTGAAATATTGGTTTACGGGGTTTATTTTAATTTATAAAAATTTTGCCAACCTACCTATCGACTTAATAACCTGTTAAAATTGTTCAAATGAATAGTTTCTTTTTATTATTTCATGTTAAATAATAATTTATTCTTTTTGCTTAGATATGAAATGTACTTGTAAAAAATACCTGGGAACCTCTCGTAACGAGCACAATTCGTTCCAGAATCTTACTCGTTAAGCGTAACACTCGAAACTATTTTTCCCATGCAAATCAATGTAAAAAATACGTTTTTCAATTCTTAAAAATACTCATTATAAAAAAATATATTAACATTTATTCAAACAACATTACTTCTAAATTGTTATGGGGTGTAAGAACTTGCAATACAATTTAGATTAGAAACAAACAAAAACGTAGATGATACTAATGTGTTCTTAAAGAGGTGGACGAAAATAAGTTTCGCCATCTCACAACTAATGTTTTCGTTAATAGTGTCGCCTTGTGATCGCTTTTCGTTTGTCCACATTAGAAGCAACCTCTCAGCATCATCAAGAAATACGTAGCCGCTTCATAGACATTCTTGACACTCCTTTTGAAGCATCCATCTCCTTCAATTTTGTTTTTGTTCTTGAGAATAGTGCTGATCGTTGATGTTGGCCGATTGTACGTGCCCGCTAGATAAGCCACGCCCACACCTTGTTCTCACTTTTCATTGATTGTACATTTCATTTCAACAGTTAATTTTAACGCAATTTCTCATGGGAAAAAATGCGTTGATATATTTGTAATGTCTGTAACGCTTGATCCTGAAACTCTCCCTGAACCATACCAGATATTCTTCATGTGGAAGAAAGTCAGCAGTCCCGAGCCTGGCACTTCATGTGGCTTCCCGGAAAAACCCCTCAGCTCTCTGGCCCCCTAGGGGACGTAATAGCTGAGAAGCCACCCCCCGGAGCGGTCGCTTCTAGAAGCGCCACCTGGGCGTCCAGGACACTAGGTCGAAAATGCCTCCCACTATATTGACCTCACAAGGGAGGGGTAGGGAAACATACCAGATAGTGGGATTTGGGTCTTTTGCATATATATTAAGGATGTGCAAGGGACCAAAAAAAATTTACCGAGAAGGTTTGCTGGATTTCATAGAAAATATATTTTTTTAAAATAAAAATATCAGTGTTTTCTCTATGTCTCGCTAAACCATAACATCTATAAAGTTGAAACAAATGCCAAACGGTAGCTAATAATATTTAGAACAATGTTGGAAAAGGATTTTTTTTCAAAATCGTTTTTCGTTCGACTCCCGTAATTTTAGCTGCAATTTGTAATTGTACATAGACTAGCTATTGTTTGGTTTAGTTTAAAAGTTTTTGATTTGAAATGACTTTTAGTGTAATCTAGATTGATAGTTAATGGGGCTTTCCCGTTTTGTGAACGCTAATGCTAGATGTTGCGTGGTGCGCATTATATCGACACATTCTTGGTGTGTTGTAACGTGAGGATATGACGTCATATTTTGTTTACTTTCAGAATTACTGATTTAAAATGACTTTTAATGTAATCTAGAGTGATTTCCATTAAATAGAACAATCGGAAATTCATTTTTTGGAAATTGCATTTAAATACTTATTCGAGTTTGTATTAGACTACTTTTTTTTCTCTCTTATGATTGTCTGCTTGAGGTTGTTGTTTTTTTTTTATTTGAAGATATTTTAGCACAGGTTTTTACACTTTGCACATAAAAAATTGCGAATACTTTCTGAAAACAAAAAAGGGAAAAACTGGTGATCACACACGAAACAAAACACAGACTAATGCTTTGGCGCGGAAGTCGCGGTTTACAAATGAATGTTGGGGGAAAAAAAGAGGACTTTCCATTTCTGCGTAACTCGGAGTGCGAAACGTCGCTCGTTAATGGAGCTACTTCTTCACATTTCTAACTCGTTATGCGAATTACTCGTGATGACAGGAGCTTGTTATGAGGGGTTCCAATGTATACCAAAAGAATAAACAGACTTGTTTGTAACTTGTGAACAATGCCATGTAATCAAATAGGACATATAACACAAAGATGATCAAAGTATATAATTGAGTCAGGTAAATTTTATTTTAAAAAATCCATAGTGAAAACGATATTCCCTCAACAACATTCTGATCCAATGGTTAGAAAAGAAATGTAGGGCTGTGAAAATTAACGCTTAATTAATCAATTAATCGTTTAAGATTATTTTTATCGATTTAAATTAATTTAATCGATTAAAATTCGATTAAAATATAAGCGAATATTTCTCTTTTTTTCCAATTTATTAATAATTCTATTTATTTTAACGTACATACTCTTCCCTCGTCTTATTATTATTTATTTAGACGTGCATACGTAAAAAAATGATTTCTTCCTTATTGCTTGCATAGCAGAACGAATTTGCTGTGTTACGTCACAAAATAGTGAATCGCGACCTAACGGGATCTATATACGTGTTATAAAAATATAATTAATCGAAATTAATCGATGATTAATTTTTTCCGATTTATTGAACTATTTTTTTTAAAAAAGTATCAGTCCTAAAAAAATATAATTGGAGACTAGAAATCCCGTCCGATTTGCCTTTTAGGGGTAGTAGCCTCGAGCTGTCCATGTGAGGCATATGTCCGATGTATGACCATCTTCTTCTTTTTTTAAAGGCATTCCTTTTACTTGCTTGCCCAGACAGATCCTTTACTTCTGCAGTAGTCTTAAAATCGGACCATCGTATATGTAAGATTCTGCGGGGTCTGGGGACATTTGTTTTTTTTAAAAGCCTTGATTTATTGGTCTGTTAGTTTGGTTGCCGCCTTCCAGCTTTCGCTGCCCCACAAGTTAGGACTTGTACCGTGCAGGTTTTTGTTATAGAGCTTTAGTTTGGCGTTGTTGTTTTTTTGGTGAGTCTCGTCAAGGTTCAGATTTTTAGAAAGCTTGTTGGCGGCGTTGGATTCCATGACTAAACGTGTTTTTATTTCTGTTGTTGAGTCTCTTCGTGTTGAAGTTTTACTTCTTAGGTATGTGAGGCCGGACACATTTTCCGAGCGTATTCATTTATTAAGAGGATCATTAAACCATTTTTTTAATTAAAAAAAAAAGACATGTATAGGATCCGTTTCTCCGTGTACAGAAAAAGGACCAAAAAAAAAACTATTGCAAAGGGTCAACTCTTTCTAGACCATGAAATCCAAAAAATTCCAAGCCAAGGTGCTTTGAGTTGACCACCTAACTATAACCCGAAGCCTAACTTTAGATTGGCAACCTAACTGAACTCTAACCCCAAATCTAACTTTCAATTGGTGACATAGCTCTAACCTCAAAAAAACCAACTTTTGATTGGTGACTTAATTCAAACCGAAAATATTTGTTTTTTATTTGAGACCTAAAGCTAACCCTAAACCTGACATTGGTTTGTTTACCTAATGCACACCCTAAACCTGACATTGGTTTGTTTACCTAATGCACACCTTAAACCTAACTTTGGTTTGTTTACCTAATGCACACCTTAAACCTGACTTTGGTTTGTTTACCTAATGCACACCTTAAACCTAACTTTGGTTTGTTTACCTAATGCACACCCTAAACCTAACTTTGGTTTGTTTACCTAATGCACACCTTAAACCTAACTTTGGTTTGTTTACCTATGCACACCCTATACATAACTTTGGATTGACAGATTACCCAAAAAAAATCAGCTGAAAATCGATATTTCTTTTTTTTTTCCATTATCTTTGCTCCCCCCTCCCCACCCTCACTCCGCCATACTTTCTCTCAATTCCCAGCCAGATTGCAGAAACTTTGTTTATACTCTTTCAACATAGGAATTGTTCTATCAAACGGAATTGGAACTCGTTTGCCATCACGTGGGATCATTAGAGGTTAACAGGGGCTGAAGATTAGGTCAGCGCGACCTTTAGGACGAGGGTTGGTGGGGGCAGGGTTACAGGACGGAATTAGGCGTATTTGAACGGGGGCGGGGGTGGGGGAAATTGTTTTAAGTGGACAGTGGTCAGGTAAATATATGGCATGGGAGAATGCTATATTAAAACTTGTTGAACCCTATAGCAGAACAAATCATGATATTGTACTTTCCCTGCCATTATACTTGCCCTACTATTGTACTTTCCCCTGCCATTATACTTTCCCTTCCATTATACTTGTAATGTCATTACACTTTCCCTGCCATTATACTTGTAATGCCATTATACTTTCCCTGCCATTATACTTGTAATGCCATTATAGTTTCCCTGCCATTATATTTGCCCTGCTATTATACTTTCCTTGCCATTATACTTGCACTGCCATTATACTTGCCCTACCATTATACTTGCACTGCCATTATCGTTTCCCTGCCATTATATTTGCCCTGCTATTATACTTTCCTTGCCATTATACTTGCACTGCCATTATACTTGCCCTACTATTGTACTTTCCCCTGCCATTATACTTTCCCTGCCATTATACTTGTAATGCCATTACACTTTCCCTGCCATTATACTTGTAATGCCATTATACTTTCCCTGCCATTATACTTGTAATGCCATTATAGTTTCCCTGCCATTATATTTGCCCTGCTATTATACTTTCCTTGCCATTATACTTGCACTGCCATTATACTTGCCCTACCATTATACTTACACTGCCATTATACTTTCCCTGCCATTATACTTGCCCTACCATTTTACTTGCCCTACCATTATACTTGCACTGCCATTATACTTTCCCTGCCATTATTTTTGCCCTGCTATTATACTTTCCTTGCCATTATACTTGCACTGCCATTATACTTGCCCTACCATTATACTTGCACTGCCATTATACTTTCCCTGCCATTATACTTTCCCTGCTATTATACTTGCCCTGCCATTATACATGTACATCAATTATACTTGCCCTACCATTATACTTGTAATGCCATTATACTTGCCCTGCCATTATACTTGTCCTACCATTATACTTGCACTGCCATTATACTTTCCCTGCCATTATACTTGCCCTGCTATTATACTTTCCCTGCCATTATACTTGCACTGCCATTATACTTGCCCTGCCATTATACTTGCCATTATACTTGTACTTCAATTATACTTGCCCTACCATTGTACTTTTCCTGCCATTATACTTTCCCTGCCATTATACTTGTACTTCCATTATACTTGCCCTGCCATTATACTTTCCGTGCAATTATACTTTTTCTGCCATTATACTTGTACTGCCATTATACTTGTACTTCCATTGTGCTTGCACTGCCATTATACTTGCCCTACCATTAAACTTTTACTTCCATTGTACTTGTACTTCCATAATACTTGCACTGCCATTAAACTTGCACTGCTATTGTGTTTGTAATACCCGTTTGCTTGTATTGCCATTGCACTTGTTAGCCTTTGACTAAGTGAAAAAACCTACAACTGCACCAAAAAAAATATATTTTTAAAAAATCTAGCTTCTTTCAGGGGCAGGTAATGACTGGCTGAAGAGGCGAGNCCCCCCCCCCAAAGGTGAGCTGGCCATCTTTTGTTTGTAGATGTAGGATCTCTCTCATTTGGTCTCGATGTGGTTTCAAATAAAACAGATCAATGTCTCAGCACTGTAATGAACCTTCCGCAAATTTTTTAAAACCCCCAAAAAACGTTGAATAAGACCAAGCGAGTAAAGATGAAGTCTTTAACATTATTGGTGGACGGGGCGAGAGGGGGATTGCCATTGTTTTACATCGATATCTGTGTGACATGACAGACAACATAGCTGCGTTTAAACTCAACAATATCACAGACTAAAGATATACAGTTAAACTCAACCCTGTCACAGACTACAGATCTACAGTTAAACTCAACCCTGTCACAGACTACAGATCTACAGTTAAACACAACCCTGTCACAGACTACAGATCTACAGTTAAACTCAACCCTGTCACAGACTACAGATCTACAGTTAAACTCAACCCTGTCACAGAAACTCAACCCTGTCACAGACTACAGATCTACAGTTAAACTCAACCCTGTCACAGACTACAGATCTACAGTTAAACTCAACCATGTCACAGACTACAGATCTACAGTTAAACTCAACCCTGTCACAGACTACAGATCTACAGTTAAACTCAACCCTGTCACAGACTACAGATCTACGGTCAAAGTGTGTAAATCGAGTTTATCAGAGTGAGTAATGTTCGGATATACATATTCGGATGTCAATCAGAACTGAAACAAATGTTTAACTGTTAACTTAATTCCCCTGGCGCCTCTATCACCTATTGCCCCGGCACATCGCTAGATTTCTCTTTCCGCTTGATGAATTATCTTTCTTTTTTTTTTATGTCTATTGATGAACTATCGCTTCTCGTCAGATGAAATATCACTTTTCCCATGGCTTCTCATTGAATTCTTTATTTCAGCTAAGGTTTTCTTTTTTTTTTTAAATTGAACATTTAGATTCTAAGTGTCCCCTTTTTTTTTTTTTTACTGAAGATCTCTTGTTGCCGAGTCGTTCGTTACTATTTATTCGCTATTTTTGTTTTCAAATACTATTTTCTAATTAATTTCGTCTTTTTCAGTCTTCTCTAATAAATTTTGTATTTTCAGTCTTTTCTAATTAATTTCGTCTTTTTTCTGTCTTCTATAATTATTTCGTCTTTTTTTTCTCAGTCTTTTCTAATTAATTTTGTCTTCATTTGTTCTAATTTGTTTGTTTTTTTTCTCTTCCCCCCCCCCCCAATTAATTCCGTTTTCCCCCGAGTTTTCGTACAAATTTCGACAATTTTCCACTTTTCTAATTAGTTTCGTCTTTTTTTTCAGACTATTTTAATTTGCTTCGCATTTTTCAATTTTTTCTAATAAGTAGCCTTTTTTCAGGCTCTTTTCTTTATCTGCTTTCATTGATTTCTTTCATCGTAACCCGATAACAGTTTCATTCACCTTGGTAGCAGATATCAACATTAGGCGTCTAAAACTAAAAACAAATACAGTTTTTGAGTCCTAAGACTTTTGGGGATATTAGAAAAATACAAAATCGGAATACTTGTATTCGATTTAAATTAGTGGTAACCTTTATATAAAACAAGTATTCTGAAAATCTGGGAATCGACTTCCAACATGTGCTCATAGTTCATCAATTTTTGTTTAAAAACCAAATTGTTTACCAAAATCAGTCAGCTCCCAAATAGAAGTTGAAAGAGAAACATGTCAATAATGCTGAAATTCCGAAGTTGCCTTTCCTTTCATCTTCATGTTCACTTTCATCAATTTACCACAATTCTCTCTCTCTCTCTCTCTCTCTTCTCTCTCTCTCTCTCTCTCTCTCTCTCTCTCTCTCCGCGCTTAAGTTAAACAGACTCGCTTGCTTCCAGCGGGTGAAAGCAATCAAAACACGTGATAACCCAAAAATGTGAGATGGGAAGGGGGGAGAAGGGTTAATGATGACGGAGATTATGATGTCCGTAACGATCCGCCTCACCACAAGGAAGAGGAGCCTCTTGGTAAATAACGCCTCAACGCGCCCTCGCAAGACGATACTGTAAACACGACTGGTCGTTTGTTATCACGCGGCGATGCGTAGTGTGGCTGGTGATAGCATAATAGATACCAACGCTCGTTTAGCATCTCACTATAACAACAGTGCTCGTTTAGCATCTCATTCTAGTACCAACGCTCGTTTAGCATCTCATTCTAGTACCAACGCTCATTTAGCATCTCACTATAACAACAGTGCTCGTTTAGCATCTCATTCTAGTACCAACGCTCGTTAAGCATCTCATTCTAGTACCAACGCTCGTTTAGCATCTCACTATAACAACAGTGCCCGTTTAGCATCTCATTCTAGTACCAACGCTCGTTTAGCATCTCATTCTAGTACCAACGCTCATTTAGCATCTCACTATAACAACAATGCTCGTTTAGCATCTCATTCTAGTACCAACGTTCGTTAAGCATCTCATTCTAGTACCAACGCTCGTTTAGCATCTCACTATAACAACAGTGCCCGTTTAGCATCTCATTCTAGTACCAACGCTCGTTTAGCATCTCACTCTTAAACTAGTGCCCATTTAGCATCCCACTCTGTTACTAAAGCTCATTTACCATCTCACTCTTAAACTAGTGCCCATTTAGCATCCTACTCTAATACTAAAGCTCATTTAGCATCTCTTATATGTTACAGACGCTCCTTCTGTACAGAAGATTATTGCGTCCTACGTATCTCACTCTTAACCTAATGCCCATTTAGCATCCTACTCTAATACTAAAGCTCATTTAGCATCTCACTCTTAAACTAGTGCCCATTTAGCAACCTACTCTAATACCAACGCTCATATAGCCTCTCACTCCATAACCATAACCAACGCTCATATAAAATCTCACTAACCACTACAACGGCCGTTAGCATCTGCCTAATAGATCTCTCTAATAACAGCAAATTCAAATAGATTCTCTGTTAAATTTCTGCCGCAGTTTTGAAGTCTTGGTTTATTTATGGTCAATAAATCGAATCTTTTTTTTTTTTTAGATAGTACTTGAACCACTAACAATACCTACTAATTCTTTTACTCCACTTAATGTCGCGCGAGTATCACCGCATGTAGTATACCGGTATTTGCTTTATCTGTGTTAAATTCACAACTCCTATTCCAAGTATACATTCTTACTTGAAGCAACTCGTTCAAGTTTTAGCCACCCCTAAAAGATACATTGTTTTTTGACAGTAAGAGGCATCAATCTTATGAAATTCGTTGATTCAGAAAACCAAGATGTCAATAAGAAAACCAATATTTTGTTAGATTGGATCGAATAGGCAAGAAATTTTGACCTCATACAAAATCGTACGACTTGAAATATTTAGGCAGATTTCATGGCATTGTTATTTTGAAGTACAATTCTATCAACTTAAACTCTATCTAACATTTGAAGAGATATCAGGAAGAACAAATGACACAACTGTATTTTCCTATATTTTTTAATTTACATCTGGATACCGAAATAGACTTCGATGTAAATTGTAAAATCAGTGGCGTAGCTAGGGGGGGGGGCGGTGGGGGCGGTCCGCCCCAGGCGGCACTCATCTAAAGGGCGGCATTTATGGGAATTTATTTGAAAAATGGAGCCATTACCGACAACCGCCCTTTTTCTTTTGAAGGGTGGAAACCAAGGTGAAACAAAAATACTCTTAATTTCGAATCTTAATTAACGGATTAACGCAACATCTGTTTGATTACATAGTGGTTGTTAGAACTAACGCAAACCCGATCAAAAATTAAAAATCGCTCAAAAAAAGGAATAGATTTGTTGGAAAATTAAGCGGTATGCGTCACAAATGGTGCTATTATAAGAAAACTGGGCCGAATAATATGTACTATTAATATCTCCACGACAGTTTTTGCGTGGAATTTCGACATGCGCAGAATGATGTTTTAACAAGTACCTACCTACAAGACGTGGTGCTTCAAATATCGTGT
>MUZC01004714.1:37461-51756 GCA_002072015.1 Radix auricularia | reverse complement strand
TTCAACATTACAGGTGTTGACAACGACAAGATCAGGTAAATCATTTTGTGAGTTCAACATTACAGGTGTTGACAACGACAATATCGGGTAAATCGTTTTGTGAGTTCAACATTACAGGTGTTGACAACGATAAGATCAGGTAAATCGTTTTGTGAGTTCAACATTACAGGTGTTGACAACGACAAGATCAGGTAAATCATTTTTCTGAGTTCAACATCACAGGTGTTGACAACGACAAGATCAGGTAAATCATTTTGTGAATTCAACATTACAGGTGTTGACAACGACATGATCAGGTAAATCGTTTTGAGAGATCAACATTACAGGTGTTGACAACGACAAGATCAGGTAAATCATTTTGTTAATTCAACATTACAAGTGTTGACAACAACAAGATCAGGTAAATCATTTTGTGAGTTCAACATTACAGGTGTTTACAACGACAAGATCAGGTGAATCATTTTGTGAGTTCAACATTACAGGTGTTGACAACGACAATATCAGGTGAATCATTTTGTTAGTTCAACATTATCAGTGTTGACAAAGACAAGATCAGGTGAATCATTTTGTTAATTCAACATTACAGGTGTTGACAACGACAAGATCAGGTGAATCGTTTTGTTAATTCAACATTACAGGTGTTGACAACGACAAGATCAGGTGAATCGTTTTATTAATACAACATTACAGGTGTTGACAACGACAAGATCAGGTGAATCATTTTGTGAGATCAACATTACAGGTGTTGACAACGACAAGATCAGATAAATTATTTTGTGAGATCAACATTACAGGTGTTGACAACGATAAGATCAGGTAAATCATTTTGTGAGTTCAACATTACAGGTGTTGACAACGACAAGATCAGGTGAATCATTTTGTGAGATCAACATTACAGGAGTTGACAACAACAAGATCAGGTATATCATTTTGTGAATTCATCATTTAAGACTTTACTTGATAACTACTGTCACTAGCCCGCTACAAGAACATATGCCATGAAACAGCCTTGGCCTTTGAAATATTTGAAAGAAGGTGAAATCTCTTTATTTGACATGATTAAATGTCTTATGTCTTATATCTTATGTCTAATGTCTTATGTCTTATATCTTATGTCTTATATCTTATGTCTTATATCTTTTGTCTTATGTCTTATATCTTATGTCTTATATCTTATGTCTTTTGTCTTATGTCTTATATCTTATGTCTTATATTTTATGTCTTATATCTTATGTCTTTTGTTTTATGTCTTATATCTTATGTCTTATATCTTATGTCTTTTGTCTTATGTCTTATATCTTATGTCTTATATCTTATGTCTTATATCTTATGTCTTATATCTTATGTCTTATATCTTATTTCTTATATCTTATGTCTTATTTCTTATATCTTATGTCTTTTGTCTAATATCTTATATCTTATGTCTTTTATCTTATATCTTATGTCTTATATCTTATGTCTTATATCTTATGTCTTTTGTCTTATGTCTTATATCTTATGTCTTATATCTTATGTCTTATGTCTTATATCTTATGTCTTATTTCTTATATCTTATGTCTTTTGTCTTATATCTTATGTCTTATATCTTATGTCTTTTATCTTATGTCTTATATCTTATGTCTTTTATCTTATGTCTTATATCTTTTGTCTTATATCTAATGTCTTATACCTTATGTCTTATATCTTATTTCTTATATCTTATGTCTTATATCTTATGTCTTATATCTTATTTCTTATATCTTATGTCTTATATCTTATGTCTTATATCTTATGTCTTATGTCTTATATCTTATGTCATATATCTTATTTCTTATATCTTATGTCTTTTTTCTTATATCTTATGTCTTATGTCTTATATCTTATTTCTTATATCTTATGTCTTTTGTCTTATATCTTATTTCTTATATCTTATGTCTTTTATCTTATGTCTTATGTCTTATATCTGATGTTTTATATCTTTTGTGTTATATATTATGTCATATCTTATGTCTTATATCTTATGTCTTATATCTTATTTCTTATATCTTATGTCTTATATCTTATGTCTTATATCTTATGTCTTATATCTTACGTCTTATATCTTATGGGATGATTATTAATTTATTTTGCAATGAACGACATCGTTTTGTACCCAGAGACACCTGTCGGCAGTGCTACAAACTGCAAACATAATTTTATCTTGAATGTAAAATACTTGATGTACCTCGGGCATCTTCTGGTACTTGAACAAGAGAATGTTGGCGCCCGTGTACTCCTCCTCAAGTTTGGTCAGCCTCTGGAACAGCCCGTACTCCTGGTACAGATCTTTAAATAAACAACAAACAAACCAATCAGAACTTTTATTGGGTCAGCGGTGAGCTAAATATGGATTGGATATCATTAAATTTGTATAAAGTTTTTTTTTTAAATATTATCTTACTTAATTTTAAAAAATCAATAACACCGAATTTTGTTCTATTGAAAGTATCCCACTTTGTCCACAAGAATTTACTTTAAAAATGAAGGCAGAGCTGAGGTACACCCGATTTCTTTCTGAATTTGCCACGGTCTTGAGGTGTTCATGTATAGGAAGTCATTAATTATAAGCTATCTTTAATGTGTGTTTTGGAAATGAGTTTTCAGCAAACACCTTAGCACGCCTTGTCATCACTAACCCTATATATTACATAGCTATACACTATTGCATACATCCTATTTTATGGAAACTATCGGTTATTCTCTTTACAATGGGTCATCTTTTCACCTATCGTATGTGAAATTATAATATATATTGTAGTTATCTGTAGTATAAACTATAACAGATACGTTATTTTATAACCTGTTAGCCTATATATTCAAAACACCTTGACATCATTATCTTTAAATCAGAACTACTATTTGTAATCAATCGAACAAACACGCTCGACTAGCGTACCGATGGTCACGAGTTCGAATCCATGCGAAGGCGAGGATTCGTTCCCGGGGCCAAGGGCGTCCTGAGTCACCCAGCTCCGAATGGGCACCTAACTAACACTAGTTAGGCGGCTGGGTAATGCGTGGAACCCTCATAGCCGTGGCCTGTGACCGCTGCATCACTTGCCAACAGATCATCCGTCATGGTCTGTGGACGCATTCATCTTCTCCATAGGACGAGAGCCTGTATATCTCAGATAAGAAACACTTACTTTTCACTTTACCAGCTTTGAACAACTTCTGTGCGAGCTGCTCTACCATCACCTCGATGTCGCTCCTGCAAGGGTCGAGCTCATCTTTGGTGAAGAAATTTTTGACGACAAGGTAGCCCTGCATTAAAACAAAGAAACTTTTAGCCAGGTATTGCCGGCATGGTTAAATGGTATGGTTATGTTTCAATGACGTGTTAGCCGTGTCTGTAAACGGCACATTAAAACATTTAGCCAGGCATAGCCGGCATGGTTATGAGTTTTGTTGCGATGACGTGTTAGCCTTCCCTGTAAACGACACATTAAAACATTTAGCCTGGCATAGCCGGCATGATTAAATTGCATGGTTATGTTGCGATGACGTGTTAGCCTTGCCTGTAAACGGCACTGACCTCGTCAAAGAACTTCTGGATGTCTGTGTAGGGCAACTGGCCAGGTTTTCTGGTCGTGACTGGTGGGGGAGGGGTGGTGAACGGCCCAGGGAACGCTTCATCCGACTCACCTGGGAACCGTTTCTTTCTGTCAGAGGCCATCGAAAGTTGGAAAAAACACTGGGCTGAAAGGCATCAAGAAATACTTCATGTGTTTATAAAGAAATACTTCACGTGTTGATAAAGAAATACTTCACGTATTTATAAAGACATAATTTATGTGTTTATAAAGAAGCTAGGGTATCACCCGTCATAAATGACGGAAGTTTAAAAAAATCAATATATTTCAGCTTCAATCTCTTAATTTTGAACAAATGTTCATCAGAAAAAAATCAATATAGATTCTGTAAGCTATGGGCATTTTATGAAATTTTCAGTTTAATGACGTCATAAATCTAATTTATTTTATAATTTTTTTGTCTTATTCATTTATTTCCAGTTACAAATTTTAATCATTTTTGGTGCGCTGGTTTCTAAAATTAGTAGCGTCATCGGGACATAAATTGCAACTTATATATTTTTGTTGAGTATTTTTGGTGCGCAGCTATCTAAAAATAGTAGTGTGACGGACGTTACATTGAGAATTATATATATTTGATACTTCACGTATTTATAAAGAAATACTTCACGTATTTATAAAGACATACTTCATGTGTTTATAAAGAAATATTTAATAAGTTAATCTTATCTATTACAGGCGGTCCTTATATATAGAAGAATATAGCGTCCTACGCTTATCAATGGTTTTTATCTAATCATGCATTTTAGTTTTAAATGATTATAGATTTTTAGTTCTCCTGGTTTTCTCATGCAACCCATTCAACGTCCGAAAACTCGGGGTAATTTAAACTTTACACAGGAAATTATAAAAAAAAAATATTTACAAAAATGATATGCTGATGGGTTACCATAGATTAAGTTACCCAACCTACCAACCTGCTAACCTACCAACCAACCTACCAACCAACCTACAAACCAACCAACCTACCAACCAACCAACCAACCAACCAACCAACCTGCCAACCAACCTACCAACCAACCTACCAACCAACCTACCAACCTACCTACCAACATACCAACCAACCTACCAACCAACCTACCAACCAACCTGCCTACCAACCAACCTACCAACCAACCAACAAACCTGCCAACCTACCAACAAACCTACCAACATACCAACCTACCAACCAATCTACCAACCAACCTAACAACCAACCTACCAACCAACCTGCCAACCTACCAACCTACCAACTTATTGGATGAAGTTTTTAAAATAATTTTTTAAAATTTAATAAGAATATTTATTTAAAATAACGGTAACATAAACTATATTGACAATGCACCATAGAGACACTGCACTATGTAGACAATGCACTATATAGACACTGCACTTGATAGACACTGCGCTATATAGACACTGCTATATTTAGACAATGCATCATATAGACAATGCACTATATTCACACAGCACTATATAGACACTGAACTAAATAGAAACTGCAAGGGAGTGAATGGAGACCCCAGGGCCCTTTCATGGACATGGTGTGCTGGTGAACATGTTGGGCTGGTGAAAATGGTGGGCTGGTGAAAATGGTGGGATGGTGGGCTGGTGAAAATGGTGGGCTGGTGAACATGGTGGGCTGGTGAACATGGTGGGCTGGTGGTGAACATGGTGGGCTGGTGAACATGGTGGGCTGGTGGTGAACATGGTGGGCTGGTGAACATGGTGGGCTGGTGGTGAACATGGTGGGCTGGTGGTGAACATGGTGGGCTGGTGGTGAACATGGTGGGCTGGTGAACATGGTGGGCTGGTGATGAACATGGTGGGCTGGTGGTGAACATGGTGGGCTGGTGATGAACATGGTGGGCTGGTGGAGAACATGGTGGACTGATGAACATGGTGCGCTGATGAACATGGTGGGCTGATGGTGAACATGGTGGGATGGTAGTGAACATGGTGGGCTGGTGGTGAACATGGTGGGCTGGTGGTGAACATGATGGGCTGGTGGTGAACATTGTGGGCTGGTGAACATGGTGGGCTGGTGGTGAACATGGTGGGCTGGTGGTGAACATGGTGGGCTGGTGGTGAACATGGTGGGCTGGTGGAGAACATGGTGGACTGATGAACATGGTGCGCTGGTGGTGAACATGGTGGGCTGGTGAACATGTTGGACTGATGAACATGGTGCGCGGGTGGTGAACATGGTGGGATGGTGGTGAACATGGTGGGCTGATGAACATGGTGGGCTGGTGATGAACATGGTGGGCTGATGAACATGGTGGGCTGATGAACATGGTGGGCTGGTGGTGAACATGGTGGACTGGTGGTGAACATGGTTGGCTGATGAACATGGTGGACTGATGAACATGGTGCGCTGGTGGTGAACATGGTGGGCTGGTGGTGAACATGGTGGGCTGGTGAACATAGTGGGCTGGTGGTGAACATGGTGGACTGATGAACATGGTGGGCTGGTGGTGAACATGGTGGGCTGGTGGAGAACATGGTGGACTGATGAACATGGTGGACTGATGAACATGGTGCGCTGGTGGTGAACATGGTGGGCTGGTGGTGAACATGGTGGGCTGATGAACATGGTGGGCTGGTGATGAACATGGTGGGCTGATGAACATGGTGGGCTGATGAACATGGTGCGCTGGTGGTGAACATGGTGGGCTGATGAATATGGTGGGCTGGTGATGAACATGGTGGACTGATGAACATGGTGGGCTGATGAACATGGTGGGCTGGTGGTGAACATGGTGGACTGGTGGTGAACATGGTGGGCTGATGAACATGGTGGACTGATGAACATGGTGCGCTGGTGGTGAACATGGTGGGCTGGTGGTTAACATGGTGGGCTGGTGGTGAACATGGTGGGCTGATGTTGAACATGGTGGGCTGGTGGTGAACATGGTGGGCTGGTGGTGAACATGGTGGGCTGGTGAACATCGTGGACTGATGAACATGGTGCGCTGATGAACATGGTGGGCTGGTGGTGAACATGGTGGGCTGGTGGTGAACATGGTGCGCTGGTGAACATGGTGGACTGATGAACATGGTGAGCTGCTGGTGAACATGGTGGGCTGGTGGTGAACATGGTGGGCTGGTGGTGATCATGGTGGGCTGGTGTCGATGAAACAGAAAACTAGAACATTTAATTGTTTGGATTTTTTGTTTTTGACATTGTCAAATTTCTAGTTTTTACAATTAACGTCAATGCACTAGATAGCATCATACGGCGTGAGAGTATTTATCTATATAAAAGCCCAGGTCACTCACTCACTGGATGTGGAACGCTGAGGAACGATGTACGACAGTCTACAGCAGTTAGTTGAAAAATCGTGTGGTGATTAGCGCTGTAAAAATATTCAATATGATGACGTCATTGTTTGGTGTGCATCGGTGCGCAAAATACAACCCTTATTATTAAATACTTTGCGTGCATTTCAGAAAGTTTAATATTTCGTATTTATCAAAAAAGGACAAGTTAGTTGGGCTTTTGAAAAAGGTTGGCGCCACAGGCGCCCTTAAAAAAAAGGGGGCACCGTAGGCGCCACGGCGCCCCGGCACAATCTAGTTATTTAATACTTTGCGTACATTTCAGAAAGTTTAATATTTCGTATTTATAAAAAAATGACAAGATAGTTGGGCTTTTGAAAAAGGTTGGCACCTTAGGCGCCCTAAAAAAGGGGGCGCCGCAGGCGCCACGGCGCCCCGCCAAAATCTAGTTTATCTATAAAACTAATTCAATTTTTAAACTAAAAAAATCATTAACGTAATATGTAGATTAAAATTACCACGAGATTTATCTATTTTTAAAATTAATATTTATATTCCGGTAAATTTTCGTATTTGACAATATTTAAATTATGCACTTACCTTGAATTAAAAAAATATTTTGAGTATGTGAGATATCAACGAGATAAAATTTCAATTCCGTAATTTTACGAAACAGTTATGTCCCTTTAATGTTTGCTGATCAAGACACAATAAAATGATCGCGTGTGTCAGGATATTATGAACTTATGAACAGATAAAACAGATAGGGCTGGTGACGTCACGGCTTCCATAGATAAGGCAAGACCTCGGGGCAAGGCATGGCTAGAATTGTGGAGCATACTGTTTGAATGCTAGTGGATGGGCTGCAGGGTCCCTTATTTTAACCCCAATTAGGCCTTGAACTTGATATACAGACCTACACACCTAGTATATAAGTACAAGTTGTGCAATAAAGACGACAGACAGTTCGTTAAGTTCATTTTGTGCCACCAGGAGTATTTAAAAATAAAACAACGCATTAACAAAAATAATATGAAAATAATTGATGCATAATTTCCATAATGAATAGTTAAAATCCGAAATATATTTTATGTGGGAATTTCTTCTTTAAACGGTTACCCTTTACTTAATTTAACATTTGAATATTATAATAACTGCTCTATTCAGTGATACGAAAAAAAAACAACCCAAAACAATGGGAAGGTTTTGTTTCGGTTTGGACTCACAGACTTAAGTGACTATTACTTTTAGAGAGCAATGAGAGGAAGACCGAGGGGATAGTAAAGAAAATGCCAGATGGATTGGATTATTGTTATTTTTTTTAGGGATCAGGGGAAAGAAATGAGAGTTCCACAACAGATGGGAGATAACTATAGATGATTAATTAAGGTCGTTTTTTTTTTTAAAGGGGGGGGGTAGGTGGGGGAGTAACCATTGAATTAATAAAATGAATAAATAATTCATCTGGATTTAGCTGAAAGGAAAACATCCGAGGTATATACATGGACATTAGTCTTGACTGCTGGCAGGCCCCAGCCAGTTACAGCGCCCCCAGGTGCTCCGTGCGATACTGCCTGTGAGGCTAATAGACAACAGGCTGCCACTGCCAAGACAAAACATCAGGCCAGGAAGGACCGTGTACACGTGTACAAAAAACCCTCCTGAAGGGATCTCATCCATCTCTTGTCCTCATGACAGGATCCCGTCCCTCTCTTGTCCTCATCACAGGATCCCATCCATCTCTTGTCCCCATGACAGGATCCCACCCATCTCTTGTCCTCATGACAGGATCCCATCCATCTCTTGTCCCCATGACAGGATCCCATCCATCTCTTGTCCCCATGACAGGATCCCATCCATCTCTTGTCCTCATGACAGGATCCCATCCATGTCTTGTCCCCATGACAGGATCCCACCCATCTCTTGTCCTCATGACAGGATCCCATCCATCTCTTGTCCGACATGCGGACGCAAAATTTCATGCCAGAATAGGGCCAACAAGCCACCAATAAGATGACACACGTGACGGCCTAGCACAGTTCAAATACTAATATGATGAGAGTGGTCATCGTCGACGACGACGGACGAACAACAACAACAACAACAACAACAATACCTGGACAAAATAACACATACAAGATAAGGCACGCACGCATTCCAAGCACGTCCCATGACAAGCGTCGTAGGAATCTTGAACTTACCCATTTAACATTTTCTGTCTTATATTGTACAAGCATTTTACCCGCGCTTAGCTGCGGAAATTAAGATTTCAGTTAGCTTTGAGAAACCGCGTAACACCAAATCAAAACACCTATTGATTTTAATCTGAATCAAGATGGATAAATTAAATATAATTCAACCGTTCAGGCTCCTATGTACACAAAACTTGGAGAATTAGCGTTGATTCTGTTTCAGATAAAACGTGACTGAACTCTCTTGTTGTAAAAGGGGGACGGGTGGGGTTGGGGGTGTGGTCGCCATTGGCTGGAGTGAACTCAAGCAAACACGTGAATGTAACCAAAACGGGGCTACCATACATTTATATAGAGATAAACAAAAAGGTGCATTAATTTAATTACGTTAAATTTGATCGATCTGAAATTTTGCTACAACGCATCGTTAGGTGACTCAAGTCTATGTGCAAAATTTCAGCTCGTTAGCATTGGGTCATTTTTTACTTTTGTTTTTTCGCCCGACGGACGACCAGACCAAGACAGAGACGGCGGTGAAGTTAATATAAGGGATTTAACAATATAATATAATCCCCCTTTTCCAACCATTAATACTAACCCCATAGAATGTGACGGTTTTTCGACAATATGCAAATAAAATGAAACAAAATTAATTATATTTAACTACCACATCAGTACAGGTTCAATCATGCATCGGTCCCTGGACCATTGTTAAAGTTCCCGCCAGTCCGCCTTACTAAAATTTCGAGAAGCACTGCTCTTATAGCAAAGCCGGTGTTTTATTCTGCTTTATTTGTTTACATTTTGTTAAGAATACGGGTACATTCATTGGGAGATCCTGGAGAAGCTGGCCCAGGATAGAGATGCCTGGAGGTCTCTCGTAGGTGGCCTTTACCCTTGGAGGAATCGCAGACGCCGACGATGATCGTGGACGAGAAGGCTCAACAACATTGGAATTAATATCTGAGTCAAATTACACCAAAAATGTTTTAAATTTCACATTTTCACAACAAGAACCGTTAAATAAGATCTTCATGCAGATAAATAAACAGTAGGTCAGTAGGTTAAATAGTAGTAGCCATACACTCAGACATAATAATTACAACACTTCAATCGATCATGACAACATGTTCTATAAAACGTTAGACATTTGATGACACACACAAATAATATAATCTATAATCTGGGTGCAAAATCTCATTTCTTTTATTTCACATTAGAACAGATAGTAAAAAAGCAACTAGGAAAAACAAAATACTAGATTTATTCCTAACAAACAGACCAGGACTAGTAGTAGACTGCACAATAATTCCTGGGCTGTCTGACCATGATATTGTTAGGGTAACCAACACAATAAAAACTAAAATAAATAAGATGCCTAGAAGAACAATATATCTTTGGAATAAATGCAACTTAATAAAATTACACCAATCAGCTTCTAATTTCCAACAAAATTTCCTAAGTAAATTCAGCATAGTTAGCCCTGTAGAAGAAATATGGAAGGAAATAAAAACATATCTAAAAACCATAATGGATCAGAATGTCCCAACAAAAATAACTTCAAATAGAATTAATAAATGCTGGTTCAATTTTAAATTAAAAAAGTATTGTAAACTAAAGGAGAATTTATTTAAGAAATTTAAGGCTACCAATTTAGAAAGGATACACAAAAAATACTTAAAAATTAAACACCTGACACAAAAACTTAGCCGTAACCTCCAAAATAATTATATAAACAATGTGATAACTAAAGATAACAATAAAAACTTATGGTCCTTTATCAAATCTAAAAAAATGGAGCCTTCAGGTATAGCCACACTAAAAGGCTCAAATAATAAAACCTATAATGATAATGAAAATAAAGCTAATATCCTTAACAAATATTTTGCATCATCATTTTCTGCCTCAGGCGACAAGGAAATTTCAATAAATTTAAATAAATTGGAAGAAATAGGTAACATAACTGTAGATGAGATAGGTATACATTCACTCCTAAAAAACTTAAAAATAAACAAAGCTACTGGCCCAGATGAATTACCTGCCAGGTTATTAAAAGAATTAAGCAATGAACTGTCCCCAATCCTTGTAGTTCTTTTTCAAGCCTCTCTAAACCAGGGTAAAGTGCCCCAGGATTGGAAATTAGCCTATGTAACGCCACTCTTTAAGAAAGGTGATAAGTCCGACCCTGGTAATTACAGACCTGTATCACTTACTAGTATCACATGTAAATTACTGGAACACATAATATATAGCAGAATAGTTAACCACCTTGACAAATTTTTTTAAAAAATAATTTTGTTTTAAAGTCTTCAGTAAACTGTTAATAAAAAAAAAACAATAAAAAAAAAAAATTTAAAAAAAAACCCAACAGAGATGAAGGGCAGTTGGATTATGTTTCGCTTATGGTAAGGAACCGTCATAGCATAGGCTCAGCATTATCTTATCTTAGATATACAGACGCTCCTTCTATGCAGAAGATAATTGCGTCCACAGACCATGAGAGATGATCTGTTGGCAAGTGATGCAGCGGTCACAGGCCACGGCTATAGGGGTTCCACGCATTACCCTAGCCGCCTAACTATTGTCTAGTTAGGTACCCATTCGGAGCTGGGTGACTCGGGGACTCCTCAGGCCGCGAGAACAAATCCTCACCTTCGTGTGGATTCGAGCCCGTGACCATCGGTATGACAGTCGAGAGCGCTACCTCTCGACCACCACGAGCATTACTGTATACGAAGTGACTATTCGGACCTGGGTACCAATAGCATTAGACCACTATTCGGACCTGGGTACCAATAGCATACGACCGCTATTCGGACCCGCTAGACTCAGTAAACGATAATTTTTATAAAGTTTACTTTATAAATTTTAAAAGACCCAATGCGTCCGAGTCTTCCTGGTCTCATCGTTAGTGCGATGGACAGCTGTTAGTGCGATGGACAGCTGTTAGTGCGATGGACAGCTGTTAGTGCGATGGACAGCTGTAAGTGCGATGGACAGCTGTTAGTGCGATGGATTGCTGGAAATTATTTCGGAGGTTCGGTTGAGAAATCTTTTTTTTTATTTTTTTTTTTAAATGAATTAATTTTTAATATTTTGTTCATGGGATAGGCCGGATAGGTTTAAGGGTGTAGATTAGGTTTAGTGATAGGTTTTAGGGTGTGGGTTAGGTTTAGTGATAGGTTTTAGGGTGTGGGTTAGTGTTAGGTTTAGCGATGAAATTAACAACATAATTTTAATTACCAGCCATACTAATACTAGTACATTGGGTGACCGGACAAGTGAACACAAGACAAGTGAACACTAGACAACTGAACACAAGACAACCGAACAGTTGACATGTGAACACACAGACAAGTGAACACAAAGACAAGTGAACACAAAGACAAGTGAACACACTGACAACTGAACCTACAGACAACTGAACACAAAAATAATAGAAATTGAAAGAGAATATCATGAATATGTAAATTATAAAACTAAAACGTCGAGTTTGAGGTTTGCTAGTACTAGTAGTTTAGTACTACTAGTACTACTAGTAGTACTAGTACTACTACTGAAGTGGATTGGCGTGGTATTAATTTAGGTATACAACGGACGATGAAGTCATTTCGTGTTTCGCCTCGTTTTTATTCTATTTTACTAACTGAAGAACATAAACATAAAGGGACATCACTCAAACAATATAAAACTACAGTAATACAAGAGTGAGTTCCCCTAAGAATAATCCCAATATATTACATCCCTTTACCCTTTGTAAATACTAACATAATTGCAAGAGGATAAAGGATAGTACTAAAAAATTTAATGACTCAATAAATATGTTGTAACATGAACATTATATGATTTGAATCAATAACTTCAATTGGTATATTAAATCATTACAAACAAATGCAAAATATGCCACAACATAATTAATATACAAAATAATGAAAGTTAAAGTCCTCTTAACTTCCAAAATCAAAGGTCCAACCTATCTGGGGCTTTGATTTTCCTGTTTGACCTTCTCAGTGGCTGTTGATTTGGTGACTCAAGATTCTGACCATCTGGACTCTCTAGTTCAGGGAGTTCAGGAACTAAATCATTAATTCCAGGATTTACATTTTCTGACTCTAGAATACTTGGTTCACTCATATCAACAGACATTGGTTGTGGAACAAACTGAGTTGGTGTGAACCGGTCATATCTGGTGGGATTGACAGATTCGCACTCATTATCTGCACAAGTTATTTTTAACTGGTCTGCATGTCTACGGACAATATCTCCATTATTTGTTCTTACTTTATAAGACACAGGTCCTGTACATTGAACAATTTGACCTGGCATCCATTTTTCCCCTCTCCCATAATTTCTCAGATACAAATTATCATTAACTCCAGGCTCTCTCTCAATGGATGTTTTGTCATGATTTAATTTTTGTGTATGTTGATGTTGGGAAACAGACTTTTGAACAGTTGGATGTAGTAGGTCGAGGTGAGTTTTAATTTTTCTACCACACAGCAATTCGCATGGTGCAACACCTGTTGTTATATGAGGAGTTGTGCGGTATTTAGCTAAGAACCTGTTAAACTGTTAACTCTTTCTCTGAGAGAAAATTTGTTACTGGTACTCATTTTTACCATAGCGGTTTTGAATATGCCTACTGCTCTTTCAGCCAAACCATTCCCTGCAGGATGATAGGGTGATGTGGTTATATGCTCAATACCATTTGCTATACAAAATAGTTTAAATTCATGAGCAGTGAAACTAGGCCCATTATCTGAAACAATTTGGTCTGGTAAACCATGGGTTGAAAATATTTCCTTAAGTTCTATAATGGTATCACTTGCAGTGATTGTGTTCATGATTTTAACTTCTAACCACTTAGAATGTGAATCAATAACAATTAAAAACATTTTGTTCATGAAGGGTCCTGCAAAATCTATATGGATACGTTTCCATGGTTCGATTGGCCAATCCCAGTTTTGCAAGGGTGCTGTAGCTGGGTGATTTGAATGTTGTGCACAGCTTGAACAAAGCTTTACATATTTTTCAATATCAGCATCCATATGTGGCCACCAGAACCACGATCGTGCAAGACTCTTCATTTTGGAAGAACCAAGATGTGTATCATGTAAAGTTCTTAAAACTTCTTTTTGTAACTTTTTGGGTATAATAACTCTTGACCTCCATAGCACACATCCATCTTCTAGACTTAACTCTAGTTTTCTTATTTTATATGGTCTTAAATC
>MUZC01004713.1:294924-325128 GCA_002072015.1 Radix auricularia | reverse complement strand
TAAGTATTTAATTTAATTAAACTTAAATCACGTACTATTGTTAGGGTATATATTTAAAAAATAAGTAGTTCAATATAATGTCAATGAATTTAAATTTTGGTATTGTTAATAGTTAAAAACAACGTGTTTTGTGTATATCATTGTCCTTATAAAAAAGGTTATTTTAAAGTATACTCTTTCTGAATCCCCTTAACGGAGAAGTTTGTACGTAAAAAAATAATAATAAAATAAAAACTATTATTAATTATTTATTAATAAATCGAATTTTTTTTAAAAATTAACATTTTTCTATTTTTAATCACTTTTTTATCGATTAAAATAATTTTAATCGATAAAATAATTTACCGATTAATAGAGAAATTAATCGGTAATTTCCGCAGCCCTAAATATATATATATTCATCACATCGTCTGAGTCAGGGCTGCCAACCGTCCGTAAATTTAGAGACAGTCCGTAAAGATTTATCGTAAAATAGCTTGTCCGTAAAATTCCGTAAAAAAAATTAAGACGTCCGTAAAAAAATTGTCAAACGTGGAATCTCAACGTTGAAAAAATCAGTAAATAATTTTTGTTATATTTATTTTCTTGATTCAAAATTTTATTTTTTAAATTGTTTTAGTGGCATCCCGCGCTCTATAAATAAACTGTAAGAGCTTTCTGGACAGCTATAAAAGTACAAACTTTAAATCATGCGATAAAATATTCATTGGTTATCAAACTGAACTACAGCTGCAAAAAGTAGACGATCCATGGACAGTTGAAAAGTTTTATGTTGATGTTCTTGCATTTTATACCAATTCAGTCGGTGTAATCCAGCAAAGAATGCCTATTAGCAACAGAATGCTCAAGCTCATGTCAGTGCTAAAATCCACTAACAGAATCACGTTAAAACAGTTGGAAATGTTGGAACTGGCCCAGCTTTTTCCACAAATTGTGATTGTTTAGAGTTAGAGGCCGAGTTTATTTACAAAGTTGCGGATTAAAGCATAAGCAAGGCCGACAGAGGTTATGGGGCTTTCTGGCATCAAATTGGACAAAATGACTAGAAATATAGAAAACAAAGAGTACAGATTTCCGCTACTTTCAAAGTTTGCACAAACAATGTTGTCGCTTCCACAAGGAACAGCACAAGTAGATCGCTTTTTTTCTGCTGATAGTTTATTGAAAAACAACTTGAGAAACAAATGTTCTACTCTACTGTTGAAAAGTTTACTGACTGTGAGAAATGGACCGGGAAAAATTACTCCCACAATGATTTACAGTGTAAATGTTTCTATGTATGATCATAAGCAGGAGGAATTTAACACTGACACTGATGATGAATGTCATACAAGAAACTAATGTTATAATTATAAAATATGAACATGGTAACAGAGACATGCTCATTTGGATGGATACCTTACATTTTTTTAGTTACAATGCTTGGATTATGCTTTATATGCGCTCGTTTTAAGGTCAACATTTTATGTTAAATAAGTCCGTAAAAATAGTTTTTGTCCGTAAATTTTGTTGAGATTTCTTATATTTGTCCGTAAATGTCATTTTATTGAGTTGGTAATCCTGGTCTGAGTTCATATTTCGAGACGAGGAATTTTTTTATGTTAGCGGTAAAGCTATCATCAACAGACGCATCAAACACTTTTAGCGTGTGGAACTGTGGTCTAAGAGAAGATAAGTCAATAATTTTACTGAACTGCTACTCAAACGGAAATTTTGAACTACCGAAGAAAAATTATTTTCCTGGTTTTATTTTGAACATTTTAAAAATGGAAGATATTATTTCCATTTTGAGTCAGTTACAATTGGCGGACAAATCTGCAATACAGTTAGATAAACTAGAGCCAGATTACATTATTGATATATCTTATCAAGAAAGGTAAATAATAGTAACTCACGTTGAGTTTGAGAATTTGAGAGGGCAACTGAGGCAACTGTAATCTGTAATTGTAATGATTCATTGTAATGTAATGAGTGATAGTGATCAGTGATAGAGATAGTCACTGATAGTGATAGTAGTTTACTTAAGTTTACTCTAAGTCTATGTTTACTGAATTTACTGTTAAGTCTAAACTTGGGGGGGGGGGGGGGGGAGAACATATCTGAACACCTTATTCGTACAAACACATCAATAAGTTTNCACGCATTTGTAAAAAAATAAAAAGTTGAGGGGGTGTTTAAGTTTAAGAAATATGACATCGACATCACATTAAAATGTGCTACTTTAAATGTCGTCACACGATTTTTGCTGATTTTTTACTCCCCCTTCCCTCGTCTCGCGTCGTCCCTAAAACTTAGACGTGACAAAGCTTTACCCCCTCCCCCCCTATCAAAGCTGTATTTTCTATTTGAAAAATAGCATTATCAAATAACATTTTTGTCATTTACGTACATAGTTAGTGTAAGTCTGCACTCAAATATTGTAACACGTGTGAAGCCATGTAAAATGTCATAAAGTAAATTGTAAGGAAATCAAATATTTAAAAGGAACTTTAAATTAAATTTGTGAGTTTCGATTTCTTGAACACCACCCCACACCCTTATCACACATCGTCACAAATCTGTGGATCCCCCCTAGGTGCATGACATCATTTATGGACGGTCCCTGTTGCTTACAATTTATTTAATGACGTTTTCAATGGCTTCACATGTGTTACGATATTAGAGTGCAGACTTATACTAAAAACATATTTAAATGACAAAAAAATAATTTGAAACATGCTAATTTCCAAATAGAAAATACAGCTTTTATTGGGGGGAGGGATGGGTCAAAGCTTTGTTACGTCATATTGGAGGAGGGGGTCTAAGTATTTGTAACAAGAGGGGAGGCCAAAAATTGCATGAATTCATTTATGGTTGATCTCTAACATATATGGCCTTTGTTTAAAGTACACAAATAAGCTTAACAAAGCTATTGACTTCAGTTAAGTATGAAGCAAGAGCCAGGGACATAATTATTAACTCTTAAAGTCGCAAAGCGTCGTAATGCGTCTCTTCCCGCTATCCCTAAAGCGTCGTAATGCGTCCCTAGATACAAATCTCGTTAGAAATGAGATCTCGGAAAGTAAAAAACTCTTCAATGCTTGAAAAACTATGTATTTGACTTCCGGCAAAGGCGGCCGTTGCCGGCACTAGTGTTTTCGCTCGATTCGCGATGTTTTTCGGTAGTTTTAACGTTTTTTTTTTCGAAGATACGTTTTTGTTATACTTTATTACTAAAATAATAGTACTAAACTACAGGTAAATATTGTTTCAAACTCAGTACGGTCTTTTGGATGCGTAAAATAGCCATTCTTAGCCTTAAAAATGAAGTCAGTATGACAATAATATTATAATTGGATTTTACGCAAATTTTTTAATTTCATAACCGGTTGATCGTAATACGGGAAATCCTTACGGGACTGAGGCGGAAGTTTTCCAAAAACCTTATAGCACTTTAAGAGTTTAATTTAATGACACCATTACATGCACTCTTTACATTCATTTGTATCATAAAATGATCTTTCCTTTGTCTATAAGAAAAGAATGCAGAGTGATTCAGAAGATGACAACTTTATTTTAAGTTTACATTGATTTATTTTGTTTTATTGTACAGGAATACAGATCCATTAATTGCTGCAGCTTGTAGTAACTTCACTATAAGACTCATGTCTAGAACAAGGCTCTTCCCTGTGTCAACTATAAAAGGTGAAATCAATAACATAATACATTAGCTATAATTGCAATTAATTTAACTTGATTTGAACTAGAGTATTTATTATAAGTTTTTCTTATTTAAGTGTTTAAGGGGATGATAAGGGAAAATTTACATTTTCGTCACAAGTTTTCTTAAAATATCAGTGAACGCTTTCAATAGAGCTGGATCTAATAATTAAAATCTCTAAAGCATTTGTTGATACATTTTAATAGATATTTGATTACATTATAAAAAAAAGTGACTTTAAAATGGTGCCTATGCTACTTCTAGGATAGGTGCCTATGCTACTTTTAGGATATGTCGTAGAAATCTTTGAGGGATCCAGTTTTGAAGATCTGACCAAAACTAAAATTTATTTTAATAAATTAATGCTAGACAGACAGTCTACGGGAAGCAAAAACTAATGCTAAGTGGGTTTTAGTGCCAAATTAGATGTGGTAAACAGTTTATAGAGGACACTGTTGCCATAGCTTCATTGTCAACTGTACCATTGGAAGATTTCTTAGCCAACATTTTCTTTAAATTTGAATTTTGCTATTGAAATACTAAAAATTAGACATGATGGTGTGTGATGTGATATTTTTGTTATCTGTTATGTAAATGATTTTTTTTTTAAAGTGCCGTTTGTTTTCTGTGTTTTATTTTGCTAACAGTTTTAATATTATCATTCATTCTATTTTTTGTTTGTTTGTTGCTCAGGTCATGAAGACACAATCACAAAAGTTCAGTTTGGAAAAAGTGATGATCGCCTTATATTTTCCTGTTCAAGAGACAAAAGTGTTAGGTATAAGACATTTTAAATATATATACAGAAGTATTTGATAGCTTAACCAAAAAATGCTGATTGTTTGTTTTGAAAATGTCAACACTCTCATTTAACAGATAATATTATTATTACTTGAAAAAATTTTTTGCTGGGTTTCCATAATGAAGATATTTCTTAGTTCAAAATTACAATAAAAGTCACACATTGTAAAATAAAGCATTTTTTGGACTTTTTATAAAGTCTTTGCTAGTGTTATCGACAGCCAGCTAACATCTGATATTGCCTGAAATGAGATTTTTGAAAATTCAATAACTAAAATCTTATATGCTGATTTTTGTGTGTAAAAAAATCAGTTATAAGTGTCTCATATGATTTTAACTATTAAAGTCGCATAAGGTTTTCAATAAACTTCCGCCTCATTCCCGTAAGGATTTCCCGTATTACGATCAACTGGTTATGAAATTTAAAAAATGTGTAAAATCCATTTATAATATTATTGTCATAGTTACTTCATTTCTTAGGCTAAGAATGTTTATTTTATGCATCCAAAACACTGTTTTGAGTTAAATACTATATTTACTTGTAGTTTAGTACTATTATTTTTATAATAAAGTATAGGAACATCGCAAATCGAGAGATAACACTAGAGCGGGCAACGGCCGCCATTGCCGGAAGTCAAATACATAATTTTTCAAGCATTGAAGAGTTTTTACTTTCCGAAATCTCATTTCTAACAAGAGTGGTATCTAGGGACGCTTTAGGACACTTTAAGGATAGCGGGCGGAGACGCATTACAACGCTTTGCGGCTTTAAGAGTTAATGACTAATAAATTGTCATCTGATTGTATGTGTTGATGCTTCCTTGAATGCAGGTGCTGGGACATCAGAACATCCCCAGTGAAAGAAGTTCAGAGTTATAAAAGTAAGTTAATTAAACATTTCTTTTCAGTTTAGTTCTCTTATCAGTCAAACGTAGACACTATCATTGATATCAATTAGATTGCAATGCAGAGTTGCGGTATTCAATAACTTAAATTTTTTAAAAAATGATTGGAAGAAAATCTACAAATTTTTTGGTTAATTATACTGAATAATTGATAGTAAAACCATAATTTAAAAAGATATAACTATGCTAGAATAACATCAACAAGCAGTTTTAGCTGTATCGCATGTATTGATCCATCTAGCTAAACTAGAGCATTGGTAAGAGTCTAATTCATAGAATGGTAGCATTATGTAAAAGTGTAAGCTTTGGAAATATTACTTTTTGCAATGACTTTGTTTTTTCATAAAACTTTTGAGTTGAGGTCACATATATTGGACTCAATGTTCCTTCCAACGTTAGTTGGCCTGGGTGCCAAGTATTAAAAATTGTGTGCTGGGTTAAACACCATCCTTTTTTTTTTTTTACAAAATGTGCTGCACTGTAATTCTAAGCTTCTGCGCTGTGTTGGTAAAATAACTTGCGATTCTTTGTTAAATTTTGCTTACCCCTAAAGTTTTAATTATTTAATTTAAAAGAACTTGAAATCTCGTTTCTCTCAGCCCCACCCAGTGTTGAGGCTGACATTTTAAGTCTGGACATCAGCTGTTCTGACAGGCTTCTGTGTGCTGGCTCTGAGCTGGTCAGTGATGATTCTTATCTGCTATTTTGGTAAGTTTCAAATCGCTTTCTTTGTGAAATACGGGACGTTAAACCAATGTTAGGATATCGTATTGATCTGATGTTAAATTTCGAAAGGTTTTCTTTATTAATGTTAAAGGTTTTTGTTGAACTTCCGCCTCATTCCTGTAAGGATTTCCCGTTGTACGATCAATTGGTTATAAAATTTAAAAATTTGCTTAAAATTTATTTTTATTATTATAGTCATTCTAAATTCATCTTTTAGGATAAGAATGGTTATTTTACTTACCTAATTGACCGTCTTGAGTTTAATACTAATTTTACCTGTAGTTTAGTACTATTATTTTTATAATTAAGTATACAAAAATCGCATCTTCAAAAATAACCTGTAAAAACTACCAAAAACTTTGCGAATTGAGCGTTAACATTAGCGAGGGAAACCGCCACCATTTCCGGAAGTCGAATACATCTTTTTTCACGCACTGAAGAGTTTTTATTTTCTTTAATTTCGATTCTAAAGAGAGTTCTTTCGAGGCGCGCTTTACAGCGCTTTGGTAATAGCGACTAGGCGCGCATTACAACGCTTTGTCAATTTAAACGTTAAGTATGGGTTGATGAAAAAAATGTCAGGATATCTTTTTGATCTGATGTTAACTTGAATGGGTAAAAAAATCATTAATGAATTTCTTCTTGTCTGTATCAAAAGGGTGATAGTTTTTGGTGAAGCACAACTTTATAAATTTATAACATCAGAAGATGACAGTATTCTTTTTTTTTTTCCCTGAAAAGATAGATTAAAAATTGTGGGTGCAAAATTTAGCGACCAAACTCAACAAATACTCTTGCCATTTCTTTTACCACAGGGACTGCAGACAGACAAATGTTTTGGGTTGCTATAGCGACTGTCATCAAGATGACATAACTCAGGTGAAATAGTAACGGTTTTCAAATCAATTTATTAAATAATCCATTACAATAATCCTAGGAGTAAAGAAAATTTGTTTAGACTTTTATCACAGTATGAGTAGGTGTTTCTTAGAAAATTATCTCTTCTTTTAATGGCTGATGGAAGTCAACCAACCAATACAACTGATCAGCGCAATTGACCTCGATGTAACCATAACTAGACAATACAAACATACTTTACAGTAATACATAATACAAAGCTAAGACAACACAAACATACTTTACTAATACAGAATACAAAGCTAAGACAACACAAACATACTTTACTAATACACAATACAAAGCTAAGACAGCACAAACATACTTTACTAATACACAATACAAAGCTAAGACAGCACAAACATACTTTACTAATACACAATACAAAGCTAAGACAACACAAACATACATTACACAATCACATAATACAAGGCTAAGACAACACAAACATACTTAACTAATTCATAACATAATAAAAAATGTAGTCACTGACTCTGTTCCATTTTACTTGACAATAGAAAATTTAAACATTGCTGAAAACCAGTCTCATGAACTGTAATCAAAGAAAGCCTTAGAGCAGATACATTGACAGACACATCATATAACTATGCAAGCATGTACCCTAAGGGCTCCACTTGCTATTCTTAGGGGCTCAGATGCTGCCTCAGGAGATTTGCTATCATTTCAAAACTTAAGTTAGGCCTAAACACTCAAAAGAAATATAAAATGGCTGTTTTTCAAGTCAGAAAACATTTGAGAACCGCTGTGTCATATAATTTCATATCTCAGTGTTGACTTATATCACTTAGAATAGAATTATTTGTTTTTTTTCAAATTTAGGTCAGCTTTCAACCTGGCAGTGACCGCTTCTTGGCGTCTGGTTCAGCCGATGGCTTGCTGTGTACGTTTGATTTGCAAGAGACATCTGAAGACGACGCGTTACAGATAACATGTAATGCTTTGTCCGATGTGGTATGTTGTCATGTAAACTTTGTCTGATGTGGTATGTTGTCATGTAAACTTTGTCTGATGTGGTATGTTGTCATGTAAACTTTGCCTGATGTGGTATGTATTTTTAAATATAAAAATTAAGGGTAAAAATAATGAATAATTTCCAATAAATTAATGTCACTTGTGTGTTCTCATGTTATAAATAATCACACTGTAGTGAAGCACACAGACAATGAGATTAAAATTATTTTCAAATGAAATCATTGCCGCCTGCTGAAGATTCCTGAGTGGTGGGATTTGATTGCCATTTTCAAATACAAATGAGTGGGAGTGTATCATTACGCTATGGGACCCAATTTGACACATCTGTCTAAATACCACTATAACACATTTATTCTCAACTTGAAGAAATGAGTTCAAGGTTTTAGTTTTCAAGATTCTTCGATTGAGCTCATATCGAAAAGTTTTAAGATTGTTTGATTGAGCTCACATAGAAAAGTTTTAAGATTCTTCGATTGAGCTCACATAGAAAAGTTTCAAGATTGTTTGATTGAACTTACAAAGAAAAGTTTGAAGATTCTATGGTTGAGCTCACATAGAAAAAAACCTTTACTGGGGGGGGGGCAACAGTAACTTCTCTAGAGGTTAAAGAATGTGAAGGTCTCTATTGTAAATGCTCTGTCACACCAGACTGGACTGCCCATTAATCCACATTTTTATGTTTACTCTGCAGTCTCGTGTAGGATGGTGCGGTAAAGACAGGCAACAGTGTGTATATTGTGTAACAAGTGACCACAGCGTCCATGTTTGGGAGGCATTACAGGTTTGGGCAAAGTGACTTATGTAAACTAAAGCTGTGAAGTGTTTGACGAAAGAGTGTTTGAATGTGAATATGAAGGTTTGCATAACCAGGAAAGGGAAATAATGCTTTGTAATACTGAAATTTCAAGATATCGCTAGGAACCAAAATAAAGTTTATATGATTGAAGATGAACTCGGCTGGAATTTAATTACTGTTTTTTTGGAAGGGAGAAATATTTTTTTTAACATTTGTGACAATATTTGTTGTGTTGAGTGGCCATATTGGTTTATAACAATTTTAATTGTTATTAGAGATGTATAAGCTTATTTGACTGCAAACTGTTTTATTATATTAAATTTTGAATGGCTTTTAAAAACCACTATTTTCAGGGAGAAACGTATTGCACAGTGTCAGACTTAACAAATTCCCTTAAGGTACCTTATTTCTTATTAACTTATTTTAAAACATTGGTAGCCTTGAAGTATGGCATAACATTTTTATCTGCATGTATTTTAAATTGGTATTTAAGATTTCAATAGACTAGAACATTAATCTGAAAATACTAATTGATTATAAAATTTTAAGGTATCTTAGTTAAACACATATATGTCACGCTGAACATTTAAAAAAGCAAAGTTAAGGTCCAAGGAGAATACTCCAACAAATGTAGGATTAGACAAGGATTAAGGCAGGGAGACTCACTGTCTTGTATGATTTTTAACTAACATTAGGGAGAGAGTTATTAGAAGCATAAATATTGACACTTGAGGAACAATAACTGAATACATCCTGAGAGAAACTCAAGAACCAAAAGCTTTTGGCACTTTCTATAGCCAACACATCCAGTACCTTGCATATGCTGATGACATAGCCCCTGCTTGCCAAAAGTACTAAACAAATATCAAAGTCATACATTGAATTAGAAGACGCATCACTGCAAGCAGGACTGGAAGTCATCAACCGAAAAAAAAACTACATGACTCTAGAAAGAGAAGAAATGACAGGTGAAGACATTAAAATTAGGAACCAGACTTTTGAAAAAGTAAAATTCAAATACCTAGGATCACTACTAATTGAAAGGAAAGAATTAATTTTAGAAATCAAAGAAAGAATATCAGCCGGTAATAGAGCATACTTTAGTAGCCAGGAAAGCCTCAAAAACATTACAAGGGAAACAAAGAAAACTCTTTATAAAACGGTCAAAAGACCAGCTGACATACGCAAGTGAAACTTGGACCTTAACGAAAACTGGAGAAAACCTATTTAGTAAATGGGAGAGGAAAGTTCTCGAGAAAATATATGTACCATCAAAGGATGAGTTGGGATGGAGGATAAGACCCAACCATGAACTAATCAGTCTATATCAGGATACCACAATAGTTGCAGAAATTAAAAAGGGCAGACTGCGCTGGGCGAGACACCTATAAAGAATGTCAAATGATAGAGGAGTAAAGAAGATACACCATCAAAACCCCAGCGGAAAAGGGAAGACCTAGGCTTAGATGGATGGTTGATGAGGTGAAAGATCTATAACAACTGGGCATCCAATATTGGAGAAGAAAGGCGTTGATAAGGCCTGAGTGGAAGGAGTTCGTGGGCTGTAACGCCACAGGGATGGATGGATTAGTTAAACACATTTTACCTTCCATTATCTTAGTCTTATACATTTTAACTTCCATTATCTTAGTTAGACACATTTTACCTTCCATTTTCTTAGTTAGACACATTTTACCTTCCTTTATCTTAGATAGACACATTTTACCTTCCATTATCTTAGTTAGACACATTTTACCTTCCATTATCTTAGTTAGACACATTTTACCTTCCATTATCTTAGTCTTATACATTTTACCTTCCATTATCTTAGTTAGACACATTTTACCTTCCATAAGCTTAGTTAGACACATTTTACCTTCCATTATCTTAGTTAGACACATTTTACCTTCCATTATCTTAGTTAGACACATTTTACCTTCCATTATCTTAGATAGACACATTTTACCTTCCATTATCTTAGTTAGACACATTTTACCTTCCATTATCTTAGTTAGACACATTTTACCTTCCAATATCTTAGTCTTATACATTTTACCTTCCATTATCTTAGTTAGACACATTTTACCTTCCATTATCTTAGATAGACACATTTTACCTTCCATTATCTTAGTTAGACACATTTTACCTTCCAATATCTTAGTTTTCAGTAAAAAAATGTAAGTGAGATGTGGTTTTGACTGGTTAAGAAATGCTTTGTTCTTTTATGAATACTTTATTCACTGTGATTCTGTTAATTTTAATTCTAACATTTGTATGTCAGATGCCCTCAGATTATATCATTGACTGTATACCAGAGCTAAGTGCAGTGGATGAAAAACACTCGGTTGTAGTTCTGGCAGGTACACATGAGTGAGTTGCTTTCATTACATTTCTGCTTTTCATTATCTTTTTGGGATAAGGAAACATTTTTTTAAGCCCATGGGTGGGGGGAGGATGGGAGTGCCTGAAAAATCCCCTAATTTTTTAAATGTTATTTTAGTAACGAAATTGAGTAATTATATTGGCAAATATTTTGAACTATATTTTATTATAAATTATAGACATATAAAGATGTGTTTGTGTTCCTGGACCTGACCTACATTTTTAATATGTGGCTCTTAGTTTTACTTTAATCTCGTCAAAGACTAATTGTTTTAGAAAAACAAACTTCGCTTCCTCGCGTAGTCCCACCTTGTGTTTGTATACAGCATTATAATTTATGCTTTGCCCAATTCTGATCAGATTTCAATATCCTGTCTTCAACTCACTTAAAAAATTGTTAACATCTTGAAGAGTGGTTGGGGGAGCTCAGATCTACCTTTTTATTTTTTCCATGGGTGAAGAGTTAAGTTATTGCTAGTGGTGGTTTATGAATTTAACAATGGAAAAGTAAACATTATTCTTTTGTCACTAATAGAAAAATTTAAAATGCAATACTAACAAATTATAGAATTGTTAAAATTGTATAAAATAAAGTATTTTTAATGCATTACACAAGGAAAATGAGCCTTTTGATAGCTGCATTTTTATCTTTTGACTTGACATGATAATTGATTTAAAACTTATAGTTTGGTTCCTACTATCATGGTTTTTATTTCTCCTAGTGGCCAGTTGCGATTGATATCATGTTCTGATGAGGGTACACATCAGCTTGCTCATCTGACCAATGGACACACGGCCACAGTCAGGTGTTCTCACTGGGACTCTAAAGTGAGACTTGTTAAAGAATATTTTTAAAATAAGAGTAGAAAATGACGTCTGATGGTTTTTTTTTACAATTATTGGTAACTAAAGAACTAGTTCTGGTTTTCTGTGTGAAGTTTTAAACAATTTTTTTAAAATAATTTTTTTGTTAAAAGCTGTTCATCATTGTGTACCAGCAGAGACAATTTTTCTATCTTTTTTAAAAATTGCTTTTTGTATAACATACATTAGTTTAAATTAATTCCATTTTTATTAAGAGTCATGTGTGCAATTCTCACAAAAGCTATATGTGAATTTGGCTAAGAAATATTAACATCAACTTAATAAAAATAAATGATGTTTCTATTGATGTAAATATTAGTTTTTCTAATATTGAAGAATAATGGAAACTCGGCTCTAAAATTTTCTGTTTTACGTTTTCAACATGGTTATTTTTTTTTTTTTTAATTTTTAATAATTTATTTTCAGTCTAAAACTTTACTGACTGGAGGTGAAGACTCTTTGGTTTGTCTGTGGTCCCAAGAAGGTTCAACTCAAGTTTTGGACAGCCAAAAGAAATCACCGGTTAGTTAATTATCTCATTTATCATTGATAGATTACTGGGGGGAGGGGGGGTTCTGTTAAAAATATTTTAACCCATTTAATACGTTACGCCGCACCCTGCGTCAATGCGATTTCACCAGTGTATGTTTAGCCACTCTCTGCGTCACCGATGGTTTGTTTCATTTTATTAGTAATCAGGGCTTTTCCGTTCAACTATTTTATTAATAGCTTATAAAACTTCGATTCAGAAGAGTTTCAACTTCCCTTGTGTGCAATTTCGAAAGGATTAGACCGTGTTTAGTGTATTTTGTGCTTGTTTTTTCAGTCAAAAAAGTTTGTAAACAAAAAAACAGCTGATTGAAATGGCTTATTGTGTACTAATCCTAGTACTAATCTATTAATTTCTTTATCTATAACTGATAATCAAGCAAATAAATTGATTTGAATGGACAAATCAATTTCAAAAGATGATAAATTTGAAGACTCAGTGTCGACTGTGATTACGAAAATTTACGATTTAGTAAATATAAGTGTAATAATAAAGCATTACTATTTTATTGTTAATTTTTCGTTAAAATTGAAACGCGTCATGGGAAAAAGTTCATAACTTGATAATGTCTGGAGATATTGCAATGAAACTTTCCAGTTGTTTTAGATATATGATAAGACTTATTTCTTAGAAATATAAACTTGATTGGATTGTTATTACATGATTTATGAGCTGGTGAGTACATCAAAAAAAAAAATTTTGTCCTTTTTATTTTTACATACACATGTAATAATATCCCTAAAGGTTTTATTGGGTAATTTTGTCTTACTTTTTAATAGTAGAAACATATTCCTTTTTCAATTACCTAAATTTTGTTATACATCATGATATAGTTTTGATAAAAGTAAAGATGAAATTTTCAGTTTAAAATCATCAGGTGGAATGGATTTTTTAGCCTAAAATTTTACTGCGTAACCTTAAAAAATTGTGACATATTGAATGGGTTAAGTTGATTTGGGTGTTCTATGTATTGACTTTTTCTTAAAACATTAAAAAGCACACATTAAACATTGAAATACTAATCAAGTCAAATATCCCCTCCACATACATGTTTTATGACAGTGTCCCTGCTTCCTCCATGTTTGCAATGAAAGATGAGATTTTGTCCCTCATTGTCTAAAAAAACCCAACAAATTAATTTATTAATAGACAGTGATGTTGGCAGAGAAACAAAGCAATGTTGGCAAGCTCAGTGGTTCTCAAATTTTTGCAGTCAGTGCCACCCTTCATTTTATCATCTGCTAGTGCTATCAGGAATAAGTTAATGTTTTAGAATATAATACAATAAATGGAACTTGTGAAAACAAAAGAATGTCAAAAATGACAGTCAATTATTTTCTATTATTTTTCAAACGAAATATGTCAAGCAATGGAACCTAACATAAATGCATGGCTGGCTATTTCTGCATATTTTTCCCCACCCCAAACTTTTTTTTTTAATCGTAAGGGGTTCTAATGTTTCCATTAGAACATTCTCTGGCTTGGTAGACTTTGGCGGCGCCCATCCCTCTCCAGGTCAGCGGAGGACTTTCTTAGCGTTAGTCATTTCTCAACATTTTTATTGTGGCTTTAACGTGGGCTCGATCCCAAGCCCCTCAGCTTGTGAGGCGAGCCCACTATAGACTTCGCTACCCAGCCGCCACCCCAAACTGCGTCGCTACAAATTTGAGACTCACACATTTGAGACATTAACCTCACTTAAAATCACTTGTCAATGAAAAGTTCTTGTAAGCGTTAATGGCTTAAACTTCCTCTAAACATCCGAGATCCTTTATGTTAGCTTAACAGGCGAATGGTTGACCAAATGTTGCTGTTGCTACAGCACTGTTATATCTGGCATGTTCACTCCACTTGTGAAAGCAAAAATAACAGTTTGGTAACTAGGAAGAAACATTTTGTTAACTTTTTATAGCATAAGAGAAATAAATTAAAAAAGTATTTATCAGGACTGTCACTTTTAGAATTTCAGGATAAAAATGATTGTGTGAATATTTGAATACACTCTCTGTACGGACCCTGCCCTGGTACTCACTCATTTTCACAATAAACATTCCCTCTTTCTACCCAAATCTAACCCGCCCCCCATTTACTATAATTTCTTGTTATATCCACAGGGGAAGATAAAGAGCAAGCAAGGAAGTGATAAAAAACCTTATGGCAAGAAAAAGAACAGATGAATATTTTGAAGACAGAAGAATGAAAAATAAAAAAACAAATCATTATATAGCCATTATTTTTTATTCTTGCTATTTTGATATTGTCTTCTTTTTAAAATTTACTTTTATTCCAAATAGTGACAGAGGATGTTAGGTCGGCTGAAGATCATTATTTGGTTACTGTCTTAATAAATGTATCCCATGCCTCAGCAAGCACTCGGTCAGTGAATCATTGAAACCTTTGGAAATAATTTTATGTTGGATACTCTAGTCCAAAGAAATCAGTAAATTGTTTCAAATTTCATCAGTGGAACTAGAGAAACTCCACACCACAGGCTCTCCCAGGTCAGAACTAAGTTTTAAAAAAATAAAAGAATTAAGCAGGAAAAAGATAATGATTAAGAGAAATGGGGAGTCTACTTGAAAACCTACTAAGTCCCTTTTGAGAGTTTTTGAGAAAAAGGCATTTGAGAGCTGTAGCAATAGCAGCATATTTTGTGTTTCATATTTTTGACAATAAAATACTGTATATTTAGTAGGTTATGAATGAACAAAAGAATACTGTAGAGTTTTATTTTAAACCAGAAAATGGCAGGAACTCATTTATCGACTTGGTAGGTTTTCCAAGTGGACTCCTGAAATAAAAAAGTCTAAAATCAGCCTAAGGAGTAATACAATGTAAGTCTTATGAAGGATTGAGGTCTTTGTTGACTGAACATCCCTCACCAACTAGTTGTCTGAACATCTTTGACCAACTAGCTATCTCTTAGATGACTTTAGTTGACTGAACATCTCTCACCAACTAGCTATCTCCTGAATGACTTTATTTAACTGAACATCTCTCACCAACTAGTTGTCTGAACATTTCTCACCAACTAGTTGTCTGAACATCTCTCACCAACTAGTTGTCTGAACATCTCTCACCAACTAGTTGTCTGAACATCTCTCACCAACTAGCTATCTCTTAGATGACTTTATTTAACTGAACATCTCTCACCAACTAGCTATCTCCTGAATGACTTTATTTAACTGAACATCTCTCACCAACTAGCTATCCCCTGGATCACTTGTTTATTTTCTGTCAGCCTGGCCCAAGATGCACCAAAAACCTCCAAAAGAAGAAATATGAACTGGTAACCAATGTTCCCTTTTGGCTGCAGATATCAGACGGACGCCTTGCAGCTGTTGAGAATTACAGTGCAGCAAATTTTGATATGGATAATACATTATCTGCGTTTGTATGGTGGAAAATTTTACACATAAAAATGGATGCTGTGCACGATTTTGTTATTTTGCACACAAAAATTGCTGGTAACTGGTAACCCGAGGCTAAAAGACGTCTGTTTGGGGAGGTAGTGATTGTATCCACTGAATAGCAAATCTGATGCAGTTAAATTGAAATGCTCATTGACAGCAATGAGCAATTTATGGGGGGAAAAAACGGAAAGACGATTATAAAATCTAGAGGTGTAGCGATGGGAGGGGGAAGTGGGGTACACATGTACCCTGGGAAACAATGTACAGGAAAATGTGGGGGGGGGAGGCAAATTTGGACTTACAAGGTTACAATATTAATTCGGGAAGAGGGTTAGTACTGCCAATCATGTCCCTGAGTGCAAGATATCTTAATATAATCTTAGCTATCCCTCTTCAAGACCACTGTTGGTGTCAGACAAGGGTGTTTACTCTCCCCCATCCTCTTCAACCTCTTCCTTGAAAGAATTATGACAGATGTGTTCGAAAACCGGAACGGTCAGTATCGGAGGGAGAACTATAACTAACCTACGCTTCGCCGATGACATAGTCGGCCTAGCTCGCAGCGAGGACGACCTAAAAGAATTCCTTGCAAAGCTAGAGAAGACATCAAAGGCCTATGGCATGGAAATCAATGCAGAGAAGACCAAGGTCATGGCAAAAAATAAATTCACAAGGGAAATACGGATAAACGAGCAAAAACTCGAGGAGGTCCCTACCTTTAAATATCTAGGGGCTATAATATCCGATGAAGGCTCAAAGCCAGAAATTCTTGCCAGAATGGCCCAAACAACTGCAGCATTAAGCAAACTTAAACACATCTGGCAAAGCAAGGAACTCTCCCTGAGATCGAAGATTCGACTAATGCGCTCTTTGGCGATGTCAGTCTTCCTGTATGGTTGTGAGGCTTGGACGCTCACCGCAGACCTCCAAAAAAGAATTAATGCGTTAGGGGCCGTCCATAAATGACGTCACGCACCTAGAGGGGGGGGGGTCTCACTTTTGTGACGATGCGTGACGTGGGGGAGGGAGGGGGTTTGAAGAAATGTGACGTTACATCGAAACGGTAACTTTAAATAAAACTTCCACTGAAATATTTGGTCTCTAAAAAATTTATTTAAATTTAATGACTTTTTTTTTATTCAGTGCTTCTCAAAGTGCCTGTCGATAGGCCATCAGACGCCGGTTGGCTTAAGTTATCAAGACACGAAAATTAAATATAATTTATAATTATAATTCTTAACTTTGAGAACCCACAAGAGAACATACGAAATTGTTACGCTGCGTCGTTTGATGTTGACATCAAAGGGTTTGTGATGTAACCTCAGCTTCGTTTCGTTCACTCGCGACAGGAGTCTGCGAACTTTTTTTTTTTTTTGGTTGGTTATCCCCCCACCCCTCAAACTTCAACTGTTGAGTTTTACAAACAGGACACGTGTCTAAAAAATATCTCAGTAGGGTTATTTATATGTACATATTTTAAGTCAAAACGACACTGAATATCCATTTGGTGGGTGGGTGGAGGAGAATCTATTTGATACAATTATAAAAGTTTTAAGTTTGATATAATTTTTCGATTGGTTTTTGGTCAAACGCCTCTGGCCATTCTAAATATAATGATTAATGTGTCCATTTAAAATTAGTCTAAAGTATTCATTAACTTTATTGAAATTGAATGCATCAAATTCTTGACATCGCAATTCGAGAGGAGCACAAAACAACTTTCTTCTGAACTCAGTTTTTAAGGCATTAATTTTAAATATGACAGAAAGGATACTTGATACAGTCCAGTCATGTTGATTAAGATTATTGTCACTTATGTCAATATAAATGAAAGTAGGTTGGATTTAGGTGTCTTCGTATAGTACGTAAATAAGAAACCTACATAGATGACAAATTTAACAAATGCATTTTCTGGAAGGAACCGGTTCAATAGTGTGCATATGTTCCAAGAGTAAACGTACACATGACGTATCTGAAAATATCTAGTGGAGTGTAGTGGATGTTATATGTCCCAAATGAGTCTGCATTACTCTCAAAAATCCCCTTTTGACCCAAGATGAGGTAATTTACCCCTGTTCGCCGACCTCTTTCTTACGGGATGCCCGTCAGTCAATTGAGGGAATTTTTTTAAAAAATACATTTTAAAAATATTATTTTAAAATTTAAAATAATTTTTTTATAAACAAAGAAGTTAGCAGTAATGATAGTCAATGTTTAATAATAGAGATGAGATGTTTTCGAAAGGTACTAAACATCTCCTACATGGCGCACATCACGAACGAAGCGGTCCGCGATAAAATAAGTGCTGTCATTGGCCCTTACGAGGACCTTCTCACCTCAATTAGAAAGAGGAAATTACGATGGTACGGACACGTGACAAGATCTGGAGGTCTCTCAAAGACGATATTGCAAGGCACAGTCCAGAGAAGAAGGAACAGAGGCAGACCAAGGAAGAGTTGGGGGGACAATATCAAAGAGTGGCCCGGCCTGTCATTTAGCGATTCCCAGAAGGCAACTCAGAACCGTGACACATGGCATGAGATAGTGTGCAGCTCAAAATGGTGCCCCAACGACCCAGCGTCGAGTTAAGGGACAGTTCAGTTCAGTATCCCTCTGCTACAATTTCCCTACTGTAAAAGTACAAAAACAATCGAGTTGAGACCGCGAATAAAATTTTTAAAAAAAATAAAAAAATTAGAAGATGAAAATATAAGAAACTTATTTCAAGGATGAGTATGATTAAAAAATTGGATAATAAGTTAAATGAGAAGTGATTTTTGAAATTGTATTCAAATCCACAAGAAAAAAATGATAAAAGAAAAAAAATGCCATTTGTACAAGAGACAATGTTAGAGCTTAACAATCAGTGGCGTAGCTAAGGGGGGCGGAGGGGGCGGTCCGCCCCGGGCGGCACTCATTCAAAGGGCGGCATTTGTTGGCATTTTAAAAATAAACCCAGAAATTTTTTAAAAAACGCCCCTTTTCTTTTGAAGGGGGAAAACCATAGTGAAACAAAGAGACTCTCAATTTTGAGTTTAAATTAACGGATTCGTGCAACATTTGTTTGATTACATAGTGGTTGTTATAACTAACGCAGAACAGTTTAAAAATTTAAAATCGCTCAAAAAAGGTAACTATGTGTTTGCAAAATTACGCAGTGTACGTCACAGATGGCGCTTTTATAAGAAAACTGTACAAAAAACAACAACACATCACCGCTGGTCCGAATATATGTAGTATTAATATCGCAATACAATTTTAGCGTGGAATTTAAACATTCGCCAATGATGCACTAACAAGTACCTACATGGCATAGTGGTTCAAATATTTTGTTTAAATTGCAAATAGTAAATTATATTACTTTTTCAGTATTTATAAAATTATTGTAAGGTAACTTATTAAAAATTAAATTTACTTTTTATTAAATTAAATTAAATTTTTATCGCATTAAAGTAACACATATCGCTTGTTTTTTTTTCATTAATATATGGTTATTCATTAAAAATGAACGATTATTCCTTTCTCCATTAATAAACATCGCTATAACATAAATAATTCCGAAAAAGACATAGAAACTAATTAAAAATTTCAAGCGTCTTGCAAAATTGACACTTGAAGTACCTAGTAAAACGAGATCAGATGCTAGAATTTTACTCAGCTCATGGCAATCTTTTACTTTTCTATGGTGTCTAAATTTATGGGGTCTTTTTTAAATTAATGCAAACTGTGCAAACCCATTTGACGACACAAAGATATGTGCTAATACAGAACGCTGTTACAGAGAGTTGGAGATATCGACTAGATACCAAGTCAAAGGGATAAAAATATGAGTGGGGAACATTCAGAAGACGTGGTTATATCTTAAGAGCAAGAAGTACGAGAAATGTTTTTATCCATAGATGTAATTATAAAAGAAAAGAAAAGAACGAGGTGATGAGTTACATATCCTTGCAAGAAAATATTCGTGTATAAGACTATACCATCGGATTCTAAATGAAGAATTTGAACATCAATTAAATTTCTTTATTTACATTGATGAAGAAACGTTCGAGTTTGAAAGAGAAAGGATCCAGGTTTTTATGGCAGTACACGGGGCCGGTCTTAGCTATTGTGGGCCCCTATGCAGCTCAGTATGCAAAACTGATTTCTTGGGCCCCAGTTTGGGTAGGGATAAGGTATTAATAAGGATAATAAGTGAAAATTATGATAGGTTGGGCCCTATGAAAGTGCTGGGCCCACTGCGACCGCATAGGTTGCAGGAGCCTAAGACCAGCCCTGGCTGTACCTACACTACAAGAAAAGGCATTATGTTAAAAAAAGAGGGGAAATACCCCCTTGACCTATTAAAATATATTTAACAGTAAATATTTGAAAATACTTTATCCAGCATTACAACTTTGAAAAGAATTTTTTTTCAACAATTGCTATCAGTGTATCTAGTCGTGAAAGAGCTTCTCCAAACTGAAGTTGAAAAATAAAATGTTCCCTCCACAATAAGTGATTTAAGACTACAAAATCTTGCAATATTGTCCATAGAACATGATATTACAAACAATATAAATTTTGATAACATAATAAATGATTTTTCGAATATGAAAGTTAGGTGAGTAAGTAAATTTATAAATAATTTAAAAAATATGTTTACATACTGATGTATACAATTTCTTTTTTTTTAAAATCATATATTTATAAATAAAAAATAAAAGCATATTAATTGTTAATGTTTTTGGGTGTAAATTTGGAATATATTTTCTGTCATTTGGGGTGGGGGGCCTGTGACCCTATAACTTTCTTGTGGCCTACAAAACAATTATCTTGTATTTTTATGATGTGTATTTATAGGTTTATCCTCTTATGCGGCCTCTTTTATTACTGCTTACATAAATAGGGCATGCAATGGTAAAATTGTTCCCCACCTTTTACAATGTACTTCGTTTCAATTACAATTATTTATTCATGCTTATTAATTTATTTTTAAAAAAAACATCATATGATTAACTTAATTAAGAGGCCGTCCATAAATGACGTCACGTGATTTCGGCTGATTTTTCACCCCCTGCCCCCTCGTCACACGGCGTCACGAAACGAAAACTTAGACCCATTCCTCAATGTNTCGTTTTGTTTTTTTTTTAAGGTGGGGGGTATGAAGGAGAGGAAAATGGAGGGCCCCCCCCCCCCCCGGTGCGTGACGCCATTTATGGGTGGCCCCTAAAAGGGCGGCATATTGGAGACCGCCCCGGGCGGCAAAAGCTCTAGCTATGCCACTATAAACAATATACATTATTTTAAAAATAGCTGCAGGTAAAAGAGCAAAATGATATCTTATAGAAATTTCTGATGACAATTTATTTTTTACTACCTTGAAAACAATGGCTTTTGCTATAAGTTTAAGGAAAAATTGATAAAACGTAAATTAAAATAAAAGGGAGATAATTCATTCTAGGTTTCATTTTAAGGACACAAAGGATTATCTCTCTTGACTGCATTCGGTCTTCTTTTAATCGAAATTGATTATAATCTTAATTATTAATATCCTGTTAATAGTTTTTATATTATTAACCATCACGGTCTATGATTAATATTTTATTGAAACGAGTTACCAATTATAATCACAAACATAATGTGTATATTCAAACTTTCATTTTTAATTAATATTTAATTTAAAATATTAATGTTTTTAGACTTAGTCTTAGTTCTGTACATTATTATGCGTATTGTATTTTAAAGCAATAATAATTCCTCAGAACGTTTTCAAACTAACAGAAATAAATAAGCAAATATTAATAATTTTTGTAACTATCAACTGGCGAAATACCTCTTCAACATAAGTTGGCATAACCATTTAAGGACCATTGGTCATTGGTGCATTGCGTTCTGTTTATTTTGAGAACACACTCATTAGTCCAGTTATTGAACTGATTAATGAAGGGAGATTTTAAAGTATAAAGTATAAAATATTTATTGAAAGAAGTTACTGTGAGAAAATAGTTGTCGATATCGCCGTGTTCTGTTTTTACTAGGTACCTTGTCGAATTAGTCAATTATGTTGGTTTTATTTTTATGGAGTGAAAAAAACTTTCATGAAAATGAATGTTCAAAGAAGAGAGATATAAAACAAAAATGAGATATTTTGGAACCTTTTAAAAGATTTTTTTCAAATAATTAAAAATTCATATAAAACTGAAGACATGCAAATGCATTCATTGTATTGTATGACACATCGTTGATTGATATATTACCTTTAAGTAGACTAATAATATAACAATGCTTTTGTTGGTGAATAAACTAAAACAAATAAAGTATATATATTTTAAATATTTAAGTAACATTGCAGATATTCAATTTTTTTTCCAAGAATTAAATGTATGTTGTTGCTTTCATATGAATATGAATATGAGGATAAGGGGATAGTGAATTTGTGATAAAGATTTTGTTGTTATAACAACATGTGACGTCATAGTTTGGTCACGTGTCTACTTTGACCGTATTTTAAAGAAGTGCTCGGCTTCCGTGATAAGTCCGCTGAACTGGAAACTAGAACCAATCAAGTTAATTTGCCTTTATTTATTATTGACTAATTGTAGATTATATAATATCATATTTTATTTGTATATGATATTTTTTAATTAACTGTGACTGTTCTCAATTTTTTATTAATCGACACAGTTTCACGGTGTCATTGATCCCGCACTATTTTCATCCGCGGACGCGTCTTGTTTATCACACCTGTTTCTCTTCAAGTTTGTGTTAAAACTATGGAGGAATCCATGTGGATCCGGAAATAAGGGTACAATTTATGCTCGATTTACCCCCGTGTTTTATTCTGTGGTGCATCTCGTGTGTTTAAAGGGATGTCCCAAGTATCCTTGTACAGTTTCGACACGCTATGGGTTGCATGAGCACAAAGCTAGTGCCAGAAGCCCCACCAAACGCACACCTGGTTGAAACAGTTTTCAGACAAGACCCGAAAACCAGGAATAACCGACATGATGCTAACATCAAAACACAAACCCACCTCCGTCAGCGGGATTCTAATTCTCGGCAGCCGAGCGCTGACCGCGATGACCCAAATCAGGGACAGGGTCCGAGGACGAATAAAAAGGTGAAAAAATACCGCGATAAGTTCGATTCGAAAGTGACTGCCAAGTACGACATCAAAGCCCTGATCGGTCGAGGAAGTTTCAGTCGGGTCGTTCGGGCCGAACACAGGGTGACTAAACAGCCATACGCGATAAAAATGATCGACAGGGTTCAAGGGAAGGAGGTGTTCGAAGCCGAACTGAACGTTCTGCGTCGCGTCAAACACATCTACATCATTCAGCTGGTAGAAGTGTTTGAGTTCGAGGCGTCTGAAAAAGTCTACATGGTCATGGAACTGGCCACGGGGGGAGAGCTTTTCGACAGGATTATAGCCAAAGGCAGCTTCACAGAACGAGATGCTACCAGGGTGCTGATCATGGTTCTAGAAGGGGTGAAGTACCTTCACGGATTAGGAATTACACACAGGGACCTCAAGCCTGAAAACCTACTCTACTACCACCCAGGTCATGACTCTAAGATCATGATCACTGACTTTGGACTGAGCGCAATGCTCAAGGGTCCAGACAATCTCATGAGGACAACCTGCGGGACTCCGGAGTACATCGCTCCTGAGATCCTGGCCCGCAAGCCATACACCTGCCAGGTGGACTTATGGGCAATCGGTGTAATAACGTACATTCTTTTAAGTGGGACAATGCCATTCGATGATGAGAATAGGACTCGGCTGTACAGAATGATTATCAAGGCTAAATACAGTTATGCTGGCGAGGTAATTCTCTTCTTGTTTCAAATGTACAAATATAAGATGGCTTTGGTTTGATATTTATGAATGCTTCTGACAATCCAGTAAAGGGTTAAAAAGGTACAAAAGAAAAACCAATCCTTAGTCATAGTCTTAATCTACCATGACCACAAGTCTTTAAAAAAAATCATTTAAAATTGCTTTTCTGCTGAATATTTTGATTGGCATATGATTATCATCTTCATCAGAAATAAATACACTACTTAACAATACCCTTTTCGACAGGGTCATTGCCAAAGGCTGTGGATTTTTGTAGATTGATTGGTTACATTCATGGCTGTGAGCTGTAGTGAAAAATAAAGGGAACAAAGGGCTTTCTATAAATTCTATTCTATAGAAATATTTTAAATACAAACACATACAAGTTTTCTTTCTTTCCGTCCGGTATTCGGGCGTGGAATGGGTTGCCTGAAGAAACCAGGAAAGCCAACACTTTATCATCATTTAAAACTCTAGTAAGAATAGAGGACTAAACACAAACCATAGAAATACGTAGGACACAATAATCTGAACAGAAGGAGCGTCTGTAACATATAAGATACGATAAGAGGAGTTTTTAAACAAAATTAACTAGTCAAATCACATGAACTTATCTAATAATTAATAAAGACTTAACAATGAATACAAAAGAAGAACATGCCTAAAATCTGAGGTATTGACTTTAGCTCTTTCATTTCATGCATAGACACAAATATATTTGTTATTAATTCAGTAATTCAATCCTCAATAGAAATTTTTAATATAGAACTGAGGAGCTTAATCTTCTAATGGCTACACATTTTTTATTATTTTAAGGCATTTTCTAATGTTTTATGAATGCATTAGCACAAGGAAAAAGGTCATCTGTATAACTGTATAGTTATAACAATTTAATAACAAATAAATTCTTCATTAAGCCACCCTAAACCCTTAAAAATGGATTGACAATGTCAACGCACCCCTTTGAATTGTTTGAACAAATTATTCAACAATTTAAATTTAATGTCAATACAATGTAAGGGATATTTGAGTTCAAAATGGTTTTGTAAGTAAATTTTATTAAGACATTCTGACAATTAGAGAACTCATTTCAGATTCAGAGCTTAAAATGGGTTGTCCTGAAACACTTTAGTAATAGTAATAGTAACTGAAAATCTTATTTTCTAAATACTAATAGTAGTTTTTCACTGTATGAGTATTATTACAAAAAAATTGTCCCAGTTAGTTCACTGGGTTCACTTCATGCCATTAAAGTATGGGGTGATGAAAAAAATAGATAGTTATAACTGTTACTTTTTAATCTATTTTCTGTTATTATAATAATAGCTATTTTTACTCAACTTAAAAAGTTTACTTATTTCTCTATTTATATTATAATATGAAAGATTATAAAGTTGTGTTACTCTCTTTAAAGTTCCTTTTTAATTTTTGTTTCCTTTCTGGCCAATTTTAACATTGGAAATAAAGTATATGTAATGAAATTAATTAAATATAAATATAAACATAAATAATTAAATATAAATTATCAATTTACTTGTATTATTTATTAATGTCTTACTTAGTAGCCTAAATTTTTAAAGACTTATTTCTTTTCTATATTTTAGCTAAGTAATGCAATTTCCATGTTTTCAACTTTTCTCAATACATACATTTTGCATACTTTCACTTAACATTATAATTAATGTCACATATTCTCTAATCTATTTGTATCCTTCTGACACTCCATGCTTAACATTTTTGCTGTGGTAAATCAAAATATAATAATACTCAACCTTTAATTTTAAATAACATCAGCAGAATTAAACTATCAATAATGAACAATACATTAGGTAACACATTTTGTCCCAAATCCCCAAGCCCCCATTTATTTAAGAACCAGTCATGATAATGCTTAAATGATTGTTTCGAGAGAATTCTTATCAAGAACACACTAAATGTAAAAAAATTATTTTTAATTTCCTAAATTTAAATGCATTGCACAAAAAATACCACTCAGATGTGGTAATGTGCACTTTATATGGCCTAAGGCCAAGGGTTGGAAATGAAAAAAAGGTTGAAATTTGTTTTGTTTTTTTAATGTTTGGAAAAAAACTCCACAGAAATACATAATCTATATTATGAAATTTTTAATTATATTCATCTGTTTAGCCTTAGGTCTTTTTAAAAAATTTAATAGCGCCCCCCATCCTTTTCCCCTCATACTCATACTATTTGTTTTAAATTTATTTTCTAGAATAAGCAACAATTATTGAATGCTTATAAAAATTCTGGTTTAAGCTCAGTCTACCTAGGAACATAATTTTTTTAAAAGATTTAGTATCATACCAATCACTTCACTCTTTGAAGTGCGCTTAAGAATCAGTCACATTAATGTGTGATTTTTCTTCCAGAAAATATTATCAGTGTAAAGCTCAAATACAACATAATGTGACTTTATGGGAAATATTAGTGAAAAGAATGTCTTTATAAAGAATAATTTTTAAAAGGCTGAAATAATTCAAAATATTCAAAACTGACAAGAATAACACCATTAGTTAAATCATTAAACCTTGAAACACTAGAGGATAGAAGAACAAAGAGTAAAGTAGTAACTATACATAAAGCGATTAATTCTAATTTAGAAATACAACACAAAGATAACTTAATACAACTCTCAGATAGACATAAGAATAAAAACACCTTTTTTATTCCGTATGGAAGAACAAACACATACAAGTTTTCTTTCTTTCTTCCCGTCCGGAATTAGGGCATGGAATGGGTTGCCTGAAGAAACCAGGAAAGCCAACACTTTATCATCATTTAAAACTCTATTAAGAATGCAGGGGTAGTCACAAACCAAAGATAAACGTAGGACGCAATAATCTTCTGTATAGAAGTCTGTATCAGATAAGATAAAAAACAAAATATTCAATAATCATTTAAAACCCTACCTAGATCTCACTTTAAATGTTGACTAAAAATCTTCAATCATTTAATTACTATTCTCTCTTAAAAAGGAGGGAAGAACAGTGGCATCGCTAGGGGGGTGCGGTGGGGGCGGGCCGCCCCGGGTGACAGCATCAGGGGGGTGACACCAGACCGTAAAATTCTATATATTCCCGTTATGTGGTACTGGCAAACTCAGAGGAGTTCTATGGGTTAAATCATGAGGGGGTGACACCATGAGCTTCCGCCTCGGGTGACACCAACCCTAGTGACGCCTCTGGGGAAGAATGACACATTTAAATTTTATTAATGGTGGTAGTGGTTGTTTTTTTATTCCCCATAGCCATATGCAAATACAAATAAAATTAAGTTGCATCGTGTGGGTTTAATAAACAAGTTAAGTATTCAAAATAAAATATTGCTCATAAGTCACAGTAACATGTAACTTTAGTTTTTTAATTCCCAAAATATTCTTACTTTCTTACAGATATACTAAATATTTTATTTTTAGGTCAACTTTTCCAGCAAATATTTTTATTGATTTTAATAAATTAAGAGTTTATTACTTTTTTTTAAACAGAGCATGAATAATTCTTGATATCCTATCAAACATTATTTCAATGGCTTTAATTTTTTTTTTAAAAATGGTTTTGTGATGGCTAACTTTTCCAAGAATGAACTTTCTGAAATGTTGTTATATTTTATATACTCAACTTCATGGGAAAAGTTTTATAGATTTAGAAATATGTTTTGAATCTCCCACTTTTGAAAATACAAATGTTAAAAAATAAAAGCTTATCATAGATTGCCTCTCCCATTACAGTTACATATCACCATTTTATTTCATCATATGACTGTCATAGTACAGAAAATTATTTGGTTTTTTTCAAAGACCTTGCAATATATAAAAAAATTATATGTATCCCTATTCAAATATTATTTACCATATTTCACCTTAATGTTTTGTTAGCGTTTTTCAAGACTTCTTAAGGAAAAATAAGCAAGAAACTTTACCAAATCTCTGATTTACCACAGGTTTAAAAACAGTCAGTATGTGCATAATTTATGAAAATTAGATATTTGCATATTGGACTCTAAGCTTTTATTCATTAAATTCATATGCGATAATTTATTTTTACTACACTAATATTTATAGTTTTATATTCAGAAATTCATTACTTTTTGTTGTTGTTGTTGTTGTTGTTGCAAAGTTTAATTCAGTAAGTCACTGATATTCCAAAAAGTCTTCTTCATAAAATTAATTTTTAAAAGTCTATGATTGCTTTATTACTTAGAAAATGCTTCACCATCACAACTTGTATTCTGCGAATTTGTCTCAGGAGTTTTATAAAGTTGTCAATACATGTACTATGATAATTTTAAAGATCTGCGTTTCCTCTCAGCCTAAGTATAAGTTTAATTCTAGTCCTTTAGGAACTTGGCCAGGTCTCAGTGAATAAGTTTCTGTGTATAAATTAAACCTTAAAATAAACAAAATATAGTTGAAGTTACAGGGCAGAATTGTAGGTTTTTATCCTAGTCACAGTTTCGAATATTGGCTATTACAAAGCTTATTTAAAGTGTTATACACCCATGCATTAACTGACCACAGTTAATTGAGGCTGCTGCCTCAACGGGACTAATTAGGAACTTTTGTGTGCATAAGTCTTTAGGTGTTTTCATTTGCTATTCCTTAACTTCATGTGTCTCAATTTCATTTGTCATAAAGACCACAGTCTTTAAATTTCATCTCATAAATGCTATAGTTAAACATTAATTTGATTCTTGTATACTGTATACATAAAGGCTTATATTTTCTTATTTTGACTATCTATGTTAATAACTGTACTATTCAGTTTAGTCAGTAAGTTTCAAATGCCAGATTTTAAAAGTAAAGCACTTTTATAATAAAAAAAAACTTAAAGCACTAGACACTAGACTTTACAGAGGAATCTTAGTCTACAAATCCTCAGCATAGTGATGTGTGAGCTGGGACTTAAAAATTCACGTAATGTCAGATTTTTCATCTGCTGGAGGATGGAGATAGATTGATGGAAATATTATACCGTCTTACCGTCCTTTGTCTTCCTCAGACTTCCTGTCATAAATTTATTATTCTTTTATTGTTCGACTCCGTTTCCTAACCCCAAAGCGGCGCTTCTCAAATTTCTTCCGTCATACCNCCCAGGAAGAAGAAAATATTTTTCGCCCCCCCCCCCGCGCGACTGTAAATAGTATCATTTGTCTATAAAATTGTTAAAAGTACATCTCTGCCGAGGTCAAACGCGCACCCCTTAACGGACCATCGCGCCCCACTATTTGAGAAACACTGCCCTAAAGTAAGCATTGCTTTATGCCGTTAAGGCAATAAAATGGGGAATTTCAAAATGACATAAAGCCTAAACTGAATTATATTCGTGTGAAATTACTCACGTATTGTCTGTAAAAATCAGAGACATTCCTTATATTATATGAGTTCAACTAAAAAGAAACGTTTTAAATAATTTGAAAATAAATATTTTGAGAGATTAATGGAAGTTTATTTAAATATCTCTGCAATCAATCTCATTATCCACAATTTCCATTCGCAGATTTGATTACTAGAATATAAGATATGAAATAAAGATGCTCTTGAGTTGTTATCTTTTTACATTTACCTTACAATATAATCAATATTGTTTTGTTAAAAATAAGTTTTAGTTTGCTTGGTAATGGTATAAATACGATATATTAATTTTCTTTGACACTCCAGTGTATTTCCTCTATCAACTTCCAAGCATCCATCCACCCACCAACACCCTATCCTTACTCCCCCCCCCCCCCCCCCCCAACTTTTCCCCGACTCATGACGTTGTCAGGAACCCTTCTTTTGCCTGGCGTATTTTTAATCGTGCTAATAATTTCTGACTGCTGGCTCTGATCTATGTGCTACGTCTGTTCGCCTCACTTCCGGTCTGACAGGAAGTGGCTGGTTTCCTGGCACACACACCGCCAGCACACCTACAAACTTCAATACCAGATTTCCCTTCCTAAAGGTCAAGGCTGTAAGAGCCTCCTTCTTAAAATAAAAATCCCGTGAGCAGCACAGGGAGGCTGACACATTTTGAAATAAAGTGTACGCCCCACCTCACCTACCCCTGCTTATCTTTCACACTCTCACGTTCAAGCCATCTTCCTCGCTTCATCAATTTCAATCACCATCTGATCAATTAGTCTAGTTACAGAGCAAAGACAGATTATGTATTGGAATCTTTATGTCTTAAGAAATAACACGTTTTCAGTGATCGATGCCAGACAGAGTTTTAGCGATCGAAATTGCAATGAAATTTCTGATATAGGCTGTAACGGCGAACATTTACTCATACTTTGTGCAACGTTATCTTCATTATAAGACACACAAAAACCTAACAAGAAACGGGGGGGGGGGGGG
>MUZC01004713.1:276127-291732 GCA_002072015.1 Radix auricularia | reverse complement strand
GGTAAGCACCAATAAATAATGACACGAAGGTTGAAATTGAGACCATAACAATTTTTCAGCCTCTTGGCCTGGCGTAAATAGCCTGGCCACGGTTCTCAAGCCATAGGCAACGCGGCACAACAGGTTTGTTTCGGAGTCTGGCGTTGTAGCACTGTCTGTCTAATTTCCGGGTGTGTAATCAAATGATTGTAATAAATCAAGACCACTTAAATTGATGACGTCATACCGCAAAAACATTCAAGGATGGGGTCAACTTTTTCTGTTCCACCACATCTCTAAATTTTGAACGTATTCCACCTAATTAATACAGAATTTTAAAACTTTATTATTTATATTGAACCCTTCAATGTATGCTAACTTGTTATAATTCTAAAAACTGAACTACTTTTAACGTATGGTGGCATGACTAGCTCTACAGATAATGATGAAAATTTAAAAAATCATGTTAAGCCTGGTCCCTTTTTGGACTCAGGACGTGTTAGCGCATTTTCGTATTATGTATCAGTACTTATGTTAGATATCAGCATTATGTAGTTATCAGTAATTGTGTTTAGATTTTAGACATATTTTTATGAATTTTCTTGTGTAATGAATATACTTGAAATTTTTTTTATTTAAAAGTCATTTCTTTACATTTAAATTTTGTTTATTTTCTCTTTTATCTAACTACAAGTGGTTTGTGGTCACTGAAATAGGACTCATAAATGAAACATTCTAAATTGTAATCAGCTAATCGCCCAAATACTCCGTCAATTGTTGTTTGATAGATCGTGGTTTCCAATCTTATTGAAAGTAGTTGAATGTTGAAGTTTGTTTCGAAAAAGTTTTCAATTTCTGCCCCTGGGCCGCTAAGATCTTGATTGAAGTCACCACAAATGATGACGTAAAACTCTCTAAACTTTTACACATATTCTAATGACGTCAACAACAAAAAAACAGAAAGTAAAAACTCTTCAATGCTTGAAAAACGATGTATTCGACTTCCGGCAATGGCGGCCGTTGCCTGCGCCAGTGTTATCTCTCGATTCGCAATGTTTTTTGGTAGTTTTAACGGGGTTTTTTAACGGATCGAGTAACTGAGTGTTGATGCACAAATGGCAGGTCAGGACATACAAAAAACATATATACATCATGGGTCTAGGACTTATGGATACTGAGATCTAGGGTGATGACAGACGGACAAAACGGGTGCAATAGCCATTCGACTTCTCGAAAATGCGCTAAAAATGTTAAATTAGTCATCATTTAATTATCATTCAAACTTTTTATCTCTGCTGACCTAAATCAATAAAATAAATATAAGCGACCCATTTTCAAGTAATTGACAAATTCTTGCCTGTTTTTACGACAAAGGCATTGAGTGAACCGTAATTTCAACCAGCTTAACCTAAACACGGTGGGGAAAATACAACAATCAAGTTGACAATGACAACTTGTGACTATGAAATGTTATGTAGGAAGTTGAAATAAGAATCCATAAATAAATGTATTGATGGTTTAACTAAATAATTGAAACAACCTAACGCTTGTGTACCTTACATGAAAATTTCATCAGTGCCTTACCTTTAGCAAGTCTACCCAACTTCAGCCAGTCTACACATTTCACACTAAGTGGAGCAAACATCTTCTCATCACCATTATATTATCCTACTTGAAGTTTTATTTTTGTTGAGATGTCTCTTTTGATAAATACACATCAGACTCAGTTGTCAAAATGTTGAAATTATGTTAGTGATTGAATGCTACCTAAACTGGTCAAGCTTCAAAGTCTCTAAGTATTTTGGCTATATTTGTATATAATAGTTGATCTTCTTAAACTTGTAATGTTACAAAATCTCTCAGCATTTTTGCTATATTTGTATATAATAGTTGATCTTTATAAACTGGTCAAGCTTACAAAATCTCTCAGTAACTCTACTTCATTTGATTGATTGATTTTTTTTGTAAAGAATTTTTTAAAATTTTACTCTCTTAGATCATTCATCCCAGTTTTTAGTCAATTCATCTCATTTCATAGTTAAATACATCACATACTTTAGTTTAGTTCATCATATTTTCATTTTGATCATGAGATGCTTAATTGAAATCAAATTTTTTTTGTCCCCAGCACTGGAAAGATGTGTCGGCACTGGCCAAAGACTTTATTGATAAAACACTAGTGCTTGACCCAAACGAACGCATGACAGCCAGTCAAGCATGCAAGCACCCGTGGCTACTGCAGAACGCACACGTAGCCTCCAGCAAAAACTTACATCGAACCATTTCTCAGAACCTCCTGCAGCGCCAGTCCCAGCGAGCCAACAGCACCAAGTCCGCAAAGTCCACCAAGTCAACAAAAAGCAACAAATCAAATCGATCAGGTCATTCTCTACGGTCTGACCGGCGGCGGGTACAACCGGAGGAGATTGACGAATTACACAAAGATCCAGAAGTTCAGGCTGAGTTAGCTTCCCTTGGAAGCCATCATAGTAACTGTGCATAGCACCTCATTCAACCCATTGATCTACTTTCACCAACATTTCGGGCCATACTTGAAGTACCCATTTGTCTTAGTAATGATTCGGATTCGTGATGATTTTTTTTAAAAAAATAAATAATAGTAGTGATTACAACCTTTTCTCTGAAAGTATAATTTTATTTAACAAATAACTGTTTGTTAAATAAGGTGTTGTACCACTCAGAGTAAAAGTAAAAGATTTAGGAATGTATGAGATATCAAAGATATAGGAAACTTTCTGATTGAAGAAAGGAAATGTTCCTTTACTAAAAACACAATCAATAACTAACAACATTATGATAAAATAGAACCATAATGAATGCTTTTGAATTGCCACATAGGGCTCTTGAATGTTTGGTGAGGACTTCCACAGTTGATCGAACTTGATTCTTTACCTCCAAAACATTTTGTTAGAAATAATAAAATATTGTAATTTCTGCTGAAAGTATGTTGTCCAGTTAGTGATTAAAAAAAAGTGAACTTTTTTTTTCCACATATTCTATGGTCATCTAAATGCATGGAAGTTATCAACATTATCACATCTCTTCTCCTTTCACACAAGTTGCATGATGAAGAAAGGATGTTGCTAATATAGTTGACTCATGTATGGCATGTGTTGAGATTTACTTAAACTACTGGCGCTAAAACTTTGTGTGGGTCATTGCAGTGTTAAAGAAGCAAGTAAATAAAAGTTCAAAATTCTCATTCCGTCAATGAATACCTATGCAAATCAAACAATGTTTTGGATTTTTTGTATCAACTTTAAATAAGTTTGAATTGGTGAAAAGCTAAATATTATTAAGAATGACTATAAATTTTTGGGTATGGCTGTGTGCAATATGGTGGTCCGTCCGTTGTTTTTAGTTGTTTTTTTTTTCAACAAGGAATTTTTTTTTCATTGTTGCTTTTTACACAATTTATTTATATAGAGGTCTGCAATATATTGAAGATTTCTTTGTCTCATGAAAGCTATTAGTAGCTTACTTTTCTTTTTTATTGTCCAAATTTTACTTGTTAATTTTTAGCAAAGATGTCTATAGATTTTTCTGTGAATTTTAATGATTGATTTTTTATTAAGGTCCATGGATTATTTACATAGATTTTTTAAAAAGTATTAAACTTGTATTTACTTAATGAACAGATTGTAACATACAAAAGTGAAATAATGTGAGCTTGATGGACAATCAAGGTTTTTAACTGAAAAAGTTTTAAACTAAGAACAACATGAAATTATCGTCTACTTTAATAATGCTGCAATTGCATTTTAACGCAGATGTTTACCAGAGACATTTGGAAAATTTATTTACAAAAGTGTCTTTATTTGGCCAATAGAAGAAATCTTCCTTTTATTAGCCCATTAGAAGAGACCCGACGTTATATTTTTATTCACAACTCATTTTTTACACTTATGTAAATGTGTTTGATTTTCATGGCATACTCTACTCATATTAAGTAGGTGCATACTTAATTGGAATGTAAACATTTTGTCTGTGTTTCTGCTGAATAAATTGAAAATAGTAACTTTGGTGGCCACCAGCCAGTCCAATTAAAACTGTCATAAAATATTCAGTTTATTTAAATAGATATCAGTGTCATATATTCTTTAAAATACGTAAAGGGAAAAAATTCCCTAGGTGTTAATTTTGGATCATTTAGTAATAGTACCACTAAGTACTGAATTCTGTGCACAGCCAATAAATTAGTTAACTTGTACCAGCTTGTAAAAATGTCCTATTTTGTTAGTTCTATGTTTTTTTGTAATTATTTATTAAACAATAGTGACAAGCTGTCAAAAATGGATTTTTTTTCTGCTGATTTAAGAATGTGAGATTTACTTCATTCTCAAATGTACAAGTAACTGAGTATTGAAAAGTATTATTTAATTATTGATCAGCGAGAGGTGACAAAATTTTGGCAATATATTATATATATATATCATTGTGTGTGTATGTGTGTGTTTACTACTAGAAATCTTGGGAGAATGAAAGCATGTAGACATATTTTTAAAGCAGGGAGATACTCATATTAACTTCTATTTCAACAAGTTTTTTATGTTTAGCATACAGGCTGTATATTTTGTTTGATCTATTCATCACATGGTGCCAATATGACATTTATTTCTTGGAGAGGTCGTCTGTTCTGTTGAAGATTTGACATTTTTAAAAAAAAAAAAAACATCATTCAATGTGTGTGACATCTGTCCGTCCATAAGGTCAATCGTTTTTGTTTTTATTCTGTTTTTGTATTCGGCAGTGATGTCTGCCTTAGCAGAATCTGGTAACAGACAAGTTATTAAACAAACAAAAAAAACTTGTAATTACATAATGTTCTCTACCAATTATAATAATAATAATAAAAGTGAACCCCAATATTTTCACAAAATAACATTGTTATTGCGTTTTATTTTAATGCTATCAAATGTCAATTAAAATTATACATTTTATTTTTGGAAACCCTATCACCACAAGTTGCCATTGGACCATACAGATTAGATATATTAAAAGAAAAGTAACTTGTGTATTAAAACTATTTATTGAAATAACAAATATTTATCAGAGTTTTATAGCGTCTCAATTCATTTTACAGTAACTCAAAAGAATGGTTGTATATATATAGTCTATATAAATATTAGGGCTGTTATCGATTAATTTAAATTTAATTGTTAACTTTTGAAAAATTACCGAATAATTAATCAATAATTTTGATTAAGCTAAAAATATGATGTATAACGTCATTTAACTGAAAATTTCAAGGGAAGTAACAAAAACAGGCAATTAACATTTTTTAAATTTAAATATAAAAGCTTATTTTAAAGTTTTCACTTAGAAGGTCTTTTTTTTTTTAATGGAGAAGTTTGTACATCAAAAAGCAAATTATTATTAATAATTTATCATTTATTAATAAATCGGAAAAGTTATTTAAAACAACCTCTTCAATTTAATCACTATTTTATCGACTAAAATAATTGTAATCGATAAAAGTTTTTACCGATTCTTATCTTATCTTAGATATACAGACGCTCCTTCTATGCAGAAGATAATTGCGTCCAGAGACCATGAGAGATGATCCGTTGGCAAGTGATGCAGCGGTCATAGGCCACGGCTATAGGGTTTCCACGCATTACCCCAGCCGCCTAACTATTTGTCTAGTTAGGTACCCATTCAGAGCTGGGTGACTCGGGGACTCCTCAAGCCCCGGGAACAAATCCTCGCCTTCGTGTGGATTTGAACTCGTGACCATCGGTATGACAGTCGAGCGCGCTACCTCTCGACCACCACGTCCCATTTTTTCTCGATTAATCGAGAAATTAATTGTTAATTTCTGCAGCCCTAATATATATATATCTCAGAGGTATGGAAATGAACGATTATTTTCTCGATTAATCCTAATAACACTAATGATTAAAATATTTTTTAACGATTAATCGACTCATCACTTACAAATTATTGGAAGTCAAGGAGAAAAAAAAAAGTAGTGGCAGATAAATAATAACAAATTTACTAACGATTACACGAACGTTTTTGTTTAAAACTATTAACTGATGAGAATGCTCAAAATGTTGATAAAGTTTGCTTACAATGGTTCTAACATTTCGCCTACTTATCAAACTAAATGAAAATCGTATTAAGCTAAAGAAGTCTAACTCAGAGACGGAAAATGACGATAGCTCTTCTAATGAATTACTAATTTACAAAATGGAGATAAGTTCTTGAATTCAATAACCCTCTATAATGGTTGAAACTTAATGGACACCGATATCCAATAATGTCATTTCTTGCCAAGACCGTTTCGTGCATACCAATTATATCAGTAGGGCCTACAATGTGAATGGACATTCCAGTGTTATTTAGATTTTCAAAAAGAACCTTTGATAAGTGTTACTTATGACGTCATAAATTTTATTTTTTGGCTTTAATCGAAATTAATGATTAATTAATCGTTAATTTTTCAAAAGTTAACTATTAAATTTAAATTAGTTAATAATAGCCCTAATGTTTACACAAGTTTGTGTCCTTATATTAGCATCGTAATAAACTTAAAACAAAAGGTGGTCTAAGGGGCTGCTATTTTACAACGTAATTATTACATTTCGGTTTCTATAAAAAATTAATTAATTGAACATGAATTTCATCATTTATTACAGTGAATGAAGGCCATGATATGCTTGTTGAATTGCAGTACAAGGTTCCCATAACTGGACTTTTCCAAACATTTTTAAAAAATCATGTTAATGTCAGAAATGGGTACTAGAAATAAGTGCCAAGGCCGATAAATCATTTTTTAAAATAAAAATGTAGAGAGAATTGATGATGTCCCTTAGATGGTAATTTTGTAGAGGAAATAGAAAATGTTCCAGTCGTGAATTTGAGGTGGTGCGAACAGAAATACACTGAACAGTTGGTGTTATTTGATATATTACAGGTGTTGATTTGACTTCAGTTAGCTTTCATAAATTTAAGTTTACTTAGAAGTTACAACTTTTTTCTGTCTGATCAACATAGATTCTATGTCTGCCTGATTGATCCATTGGTCTTCATCAAGGTCTTTAAGGATGAACAGCCAGAGGCGTCACTAGGGTTGCTGTCACTGAGTGTCAGATGGTGTGGTAGCTCATGGTGCCATACCTCAAGACTTCCCCACCTGGTGCGGTAGCTCATGGTGCCACACCTCAAGACTTCCGCACCTGGTGTGGTAGCTCATGGTGCCACACCTCAAGACTTCCCCACCTGGTACGGTAGCTCATGGTGCCACACTTCAAGACTTCCCCACCTGGTACGGTAGCTCATGGTGCCACACCTCAGGACTTCCCCACATGGTGTGGTAGCTCATGGTGCCACAACTCAAGACTTCCCCACCTGGTGTGGTAGCTCAGGGTGCCACACAACAAGACATCCCCACCTGGTGTGGTAGCTCATGGTGCCACACCTCAAGACTTCCCCACCTGGTGTGGTAGCTCAGGGTGCCACACAACAAGACTTCCCAACCTGGTGTGGTAGCTCATGGTGCCACACTTCAAGACTTCCTCACCTGGTACGGTAGCTCATCGTGCAACACCTCAAGACTTCCCCACCTGGTGTGGTAGCTCATGGTGCCACACTTCAAGACTTCCCCACCTGGTGTGGTAGCTCATCGTGCCACACCTCAAGACTTCCCCACCTGGTGTGGTAGCTCATGGTGTCACACTTCAAGACTTCCCCACCTGGTGTGGTAGCTCATGGTGCCACACCTCAAGACTTCCCCACCTGGTGCGGTAGCTTATGCAGCCACACTTTAAGACTTCCCCACCTGGTGCGGTAGCTTATGGAGCCACACTTTAAGACTTCCCCACCTGGTGCGGTAGCTTATGGTGCCACACCTCAAGACTTCCGCACCTCGTGTGGTAGCTCATGGAGCCAAACTTTAAGACTTCCCCACCTGGTGCGGTAGCTTATGGAGCCACACTTTAAGACTTCCCCACCTGGTGCGGTAGCTTATGGAGCCACACTTTAAGACTTCCCCACCTGCTGTGGTAGCTCATGGTGCCACACCTCAAGACTTCCTTCCCCACCTGGTGCGGTAGCTCATGGTGCCACACCTCAAGACTTCCCCACCTGGTGTGGTAGCCCATAGTGCCACACCTCAAGACTTCCTTCCCCACCTGGTGCGGTAGCTCATGGTGCCACACCTCAAGACTTCCTTCCCCACCTGATGCGGTAGCTTATTGAGCCACACTTCAAGACTTCCCCATCTGGTGTGGTAACTCATGGTGCCACACTTCAAGACTTCCCCACCTGGTGTGGTAGCTTATGGTGTCACACCTCAAGACTTCCCCACCTGGTGCGCTAGCTCATGGTGCCACACCTCAAGATTTTCCCACCTGGTGTGGTAGCTAATGGTGCCACACCTCAAGACTTTCTCACCTGGTGCGCTAGCTCATGGTGCCACACCTCAAGATTTTCCCACCTGGTGTCGTAGCTCATGGTGCCACACCTCAAGACTTCCCCACCTGGTGTAATAGCTCCTGGTGCCACACTTCAAGACTTCCCCACTTGATGTGGTAGCTCATGGTGCCACACCTCAAGACTTCCCAACTTGATGTGGTAGCTCATGGTGCCACACCTCAAGACTTCCCAACTTGATGTGGTAGCTCATGGTGCCACACCTCAAGACTTTCCCACTTGATGTGGTAGCTCATGGTGCCATACCTCAAGACTTCCCCACTTGATGTGGTAGCTCATGGTGCCACACCTCAAGACTTCCCCACTTGATGTGGTAGCTCATGGTGCCACACCTCAAGACTTCCCCACTTGGTGTGTTAGCTCATGGTGCCACACCTCAAGACTTCCCCACTTGATGTGGTAGCTCATGGTGCCACAGCTCAAGACTTCCCCACTTGATGTGGTAGCTCATTGTGCCACACCTCAAGACTTCCCGACTTGATGTGGTAGCTCATGGTGCCACACCTCAAGACTTCCCCACTTGATGTGGTAGCTCATGGTGCACACTTCAAGACTTCCCAAGTTGATGTGGTAGCTCATGGTGCCACACTTCAAGACTTCCCCACTTGATGTGGTAGCTCATGGTGAAACACCTCAAGACTTCCCCACTTGATGTGGTAGCTCATGGTGCCACACCTCAAGACTTCCCCTCCATGTGTGGTAGCTCATGGTGCCACACCTCAAGACTTCCCCACCTGGTGTGATAGCTCATGGTGCCACACCTCAAGACTCCCCCACTTGATGTGGTAGCTCATGGTGCCACACCTCAAGACTTCCACACTTGATGTGGTAGCTCATGGTGCCACAGCTCAAGACTTCCCCACTTGATGTGGTAGCTCATGGTGCCACAGCTCAAGACTTTCCCACTTGATGTGGTAGCTCATGGTGCCACACGTCAAGACTTCCCCACTTGATGTGGTAGCTCATGGTGCCACACCTCAAGACTTCCCCACCTGGTGTGGTAGCTCATGGTGCCACACATCAAGACTTCCCCACCTGGTGTGGTAGCTCATGGTGCCACACCTCAAGACTTCCCCCGTAGACATTCTATGAGTCTGCCAGTGCCAAATGACGGGAACATGCAGAAATTTTACATTTTGCTGTCAACCCTTGTGATGATACCATCTGTTGCTCCCCGCAACCCCCATTGACGCCTCTGCAAACAATGATCTCGACGGCCTATAAGGACAAATAATGGTCTCGACGGCCTATAAGGACAAATAATGGTCTCGACGGCCTATAAGGACAAACAATAGTCTCGACGGCCTATAAGGACAAATAATGGTCTCGAAGGCCTATAAGGACAAATAATGGTCTCGACGGCCTATAAGGACAAACAATAGTCTCGACGGCCTATAAGGACAAACAATGGTGTCGACGGCCTATAAGGACAAACAATAGTCCCGACGGCCTATAAGGACAAACAATAGTCTCGACGGCCTATAAGGACAAATAATAGTCCCGACGGCCTATAAGGACAAACAATGGTCTCGAGGGCCTATAAGGACAAACAATAGTCTCGACGGCCTATAAGAACAAACAATGGTCTCGAGGGCCTATAAGAACAAACAATGGTCTCGAGGGCCTATAAGAACAAACAATGGTCTCGAGGGCCTATAAGGACAAACAATAGTCTCGACGGCCTATAAGGACAAACAATAGTCTCAACGGCCTATAAGAACAAACAATGGTCTCGAGGGCCTATAAGGACAAACAATGGTCTCGAGGGCCTATAAGAACAAACAATGGTCTCGAGGGCCTATAAGAACAAATAATGGTCTCGACGGCCTATAAGGACAAACATTAGACTCGGTGGTCTATAAGGACATACAATGGTCGAGAATGCTATATTAAGATTCAATGTTTGAAAAATAAAACAAAAATACAAGTCGAAGGAAATGTTCCCTCTAAGGTTCTTTGGTCTGTGTGCAAGGTGAAAAAGCATCACTTTTTTTGCGTGCAATATTTTACAAAATTTGCTCCGCGGCAATTCAAAACTGCTGCGTGACGTCGGACAGATATCTGAGAAGCCGCGCAGCTTAGATGGAACATGGGTCATAGGTTTTAAAAAATTACACCTTATATTAAGTAAATCATACACGTGAAACGCATCGAGACAAAAAAAAATATGCAGCGAATATCAGAATATTACTAGCAGTGTTACAGCAAAAGTGCAGCGATTAATTCTCGTGGCTGTGACCATTGACCGCTAGATAAAGCAGACTCCTTCATGCCTCGGACTAACACAGACTGCGTTACCCTGTCCTTGACTCAACGGTGCAACTGAGTTAATTCTACCATAAAACATAACTGTGCACCCAGCACCTATCGCCCCGGTACTTTAAAGAAACAAGATTCACTTGTGTGTGTACATCCTATCGTTATGTTAACAGTTGTGGCCAGGGAAGGGAGGCCACCACGTTGTTAACTGAAGACTTGCCGTGCGGCCACAAAATGGCGGCGCATCTCTCGCATTCCTTTACAGCAGTGGCCACAGATCAAGGCAGCAGCCGGCTGACCACGCGCAGCCGTTTTCTGACGCTCGGACAGCAGCTGTTGTTGACAGCAGCGCTGTTGGGGACGGAGAGCACAACAGCTTTCGAACAGATCTATACTTACCTGAGGTAAAATGTTCTATACTTACCTGAGGTAAAATGTTCTATACTTCGAGAGGTAAAATGTTCTATACTTACCTGAAGTATAATGTTCTATACTTACCTGAGGTAAAATGTTATATACTTATCTTAAAAGGTAAAATGTTCTATACTTACCTGAGATGTGTTTTATCTTACTTCGACATCAGATCATGATCACTTACTAAATATCAATATCAGTAGATGATAATTTCAGTGTATTTTGTATAACATATCATTTTTGGATTGGTAATGGAGCTTCTAGTTCAGTGAAGAAGTTTGGTCGGTGGGGTGTGTGGGTGGGGACATTGAAATATTTATTATTGGTAATTAAAATTAAGGAAAACAAAATTGCTACAATTTAATTAATTTTTATGTTCGCACCACTGGGAATGAGTTTAATAAAAAGAAAATTAAGCTCAATAAATGACGTCATGTAATATTTTATGGCGTGAAACACCACACCATTTAATCTCGAAACCAAAATGATTATGATTTTTACGTCTATATTTTCAATTTTTAAAAAGATATGCTGATTATTTCCCTTAGCGTTTCAGAACGAGTGACCTGGGCTTTTATATAATAGATTATTGCCAAGACTTGTTTGTGCCACGACTTGTTATTGCCATGACTAGTTATTGCTATGACTTGTTATTGCTATGACTTGTTAGTGCCATGACTTGTTAGTGCTATGACTTTTTATTACCATGACTTGTTAGTGCTATAACTTGTTAGTGCTATAACTTGTTAGTGCTATAACTTGTTAGTGCTATGACTTTTTATTACCATGACTTGTTAGTGCTATGACTTGCCATCTCTTCCAGTCTCCAGTATTTCGGAGTCCCCACCTCGCTCATGTCTCTAAATGGGATCATCGCCGGACTGTCCGCACTGGTCATCATACCACTGGCGGGACTCTTCATCGATCGAGGTTCTTCGTCTAAGGTCAGTGTTCTCATTGACCACAATGTCGCAACGACCCTTCAGATTATTATTACCTCTCAGTGGAAGTGGAGCAAGCACATAGATATGTGTTTCCCCACCCTATACCCAGCTTGTTCCCAATAACGCCATCCTAACCATATGCCGGCTGATCCGGGGTGTGGCAGCCTCTCGAATTGAAGACCGCCCCCAGCCACAAGTCACTCCAAAATACACCCTGCATACACATCTCAATACTTGCCCCCCACCTCCGGCATCCTTCTGTCTCGCGAGACGATGGTGCATCACCGTTGGGTTGGGTTGCATTTTCTCGAGTGGCTGTGCAGTCCTATCCTTGAGTGACAGTCTTTGCCACAGTTTTTACACACGAGTTCTGTGCTTCCAAATGTTTTGGCCTTTCTCCTAGCTCTTCTGTCTGCAGCCTCCTCCATTCTTCGCTCCTCGGCTACTATGACGCCCTCTTTGACTTGCCCCCCACACCCCCATACTAATAGGACACGCATATTCCATTGGCTATGATTTAGATACTTTTTACAATTTTTATTGTGTGGAGTTTTAATTTGGTTTTAATGTGATGGGGGTGGGGGTAGTGGGGTATGAAGATTCCACGTAGCTCTATAATCCAAACCTTATTACACTTTCTCTGAATTCATCTCCGTCTGTTTTACACTCTGTATTGTTTAGATCCGCAATATCATCGTTCTTCTGCTCGGCCTCGGCATCATGGTGACGGGATATGTCGTGTTTATCACCGCCAGTCTCCTCAAACTCCTGCAGCAACCGCTGACCGGAAATGACATCAACTCAACCTTTGATCAAATCGAAAACGCGTCATTCTCAACTCAGCAACACGGCCTCACTCATTTCAACTTCAGCGCCCCCGGCGGGGGATTCCCCGATGACGTTACGATGACGTCACGCCACGGTAACTCCACGGAATCCCCACGGGACTCCCTGTCCGCGTCGGCCATTCTGGGCATCATCGGCTTCACGGTCATCGACACCGGGTACGACGTGGGCAACTCCATGATCCGGGCCTACGTCCTTGACCACGCGCCGCGGGAGCAGCACACGAGACTGCTGATCAAGTCCACGCTGATGGCCGCCACGGCCGGGACGGTCATGTCCTCGCTGGGAATGTTCGACCTGCCCAACGTCCTGGAGGACGTCTTCCATGCGGACGGCACGGCGTCCACTTTCACGCTGCTGGTCTGCGTCCTCTGCGTCGTGTCCGTCGTTTGCTACCTCTGCACGCTACTCACGGGGGTGTGGCTAGCACGCGCGGGTCACGCGGACGGAACTCGTTCTCAAAGACAAAAGCAGCGAAGAATTACAGACAGGCTTCCATGTAAAAATGTTCCTCGGCGTCCGGAAGATTTTAGCGAAACCAAACCTCTGATGCGGGATTTTGAAAACGCTAAGCCCAGAACCGCCTATCGGGCAGCCTCGTTTGAGACATCGGTTGGCACTTCGGGAAAACTCGGAACATCCGGCGACCAATCAGGAGACGCGTTGGAAACCCGTAACGAAGTAGCACCCATGATCAGCAACGCGGAAGTCGACAGCGACTTTAAAGGTAGCTTTCAGTCGACCAGCCTGCTTCTGCTTGGGTCGTCCGATCACCAACATGGACCATTTCGACCGGTCGAGCGAGCCTGTGAGCAGGAGCCGCCATTCTTTTCCAAGCGCCTGCTCGTCCTGCTGTGCGCTACGTGCTTCTCCATCAGCGCCATGATCTCGTTCATCATGTTCATCCCCAACGCCGTGACTCTGGGCATCTGCAAGGGTGACCCCATGGCCAGCCTGGGCACCGTCCAGAACGAGAACTACAAGCGGGGACTCAGGGCATCGTCCGTGGGCAGCTTCATCTTCTACTGCTCATATTTCCTCATATGTCTGGTCAACAATAGAATCTTCCAGATGATTGGTGGGTAAGACTTAAAGTTATATATAGATATAGATATAGATATATTAGGGATGCGGAAATTAACGATTAATTTCTAGATGAATCGTTAAAAAAATTAACGATTAATCGACCCACCATGTATAAATATACTACAAGTCAAAAAGTAAAATATTCGGCCGATAAATGTTAACTAGTTACACGAATATCTTGGTTTTAAACTATTGACTGACGTGACTGTTCAAAATGTTGATAAAGGTCAATTGTGTCCATAGAGAGAAATCGTTTGCCTACCATGTAATGTTCCCTCTAAGTCTAAGCTTCGTCGGTCCGTGTTCGAAGTTGTTTTTTTTTATTTTTTTTTTTAATATTTTTTTTTTTAAATTGAGTTGTGCAACTTTGCTTTAAAAAAGCTCGTCTGCAAAGTTGCACAACGTCAATTTTAAAAAAAAAAATTTAAAAAATTCAAGATTTTACAAAATATGCTTCTCCATGATTCTAAACTCCTGCGTGGCGTCTGTCAAATATCTTCACAGCCGAGCAGCTTAAAGGGAACATTGCTACCATACTACCATGGCTCTAACACTTTGATTACATTTTACCTGCAAGCCACACACCCACTACAGCATCAGAAACTTCAGCTGAGACAATCTAAAGTGAACGATTGTTCAGCTCGGCTGGTTATATTGTCAATAAGACCCGCTCATCACTTCAACCAAATTATGTCAATATACTTGTGGTTAAAAGATGTCATATAAAGAAGACATTCCAGTGTTATTTAGATTTTTTATAAATACGTTTGATAAATGTTGCTTATGACACCATAAATTTCAATTTTTGTTTTACTCGAAATTAACGATTTAGTTAGTATTCGTTAATTTTTCAAAAGTTAACTATTAAATTAAAATTAATCTTTAACATCCCTAATATATATATATATATATATATACTAGAGGCAAGTACCCGGCTTCTCACGGGTTTTAAATAGGGATTTCTGGAGAAGCGTACACAATGCTTATTCGCAAATTAGCGTTAGGAGAGTGTACTTTACAAATTCCCAAAGTTTCATTCTTCTACCTACACGGGAAATAGTCGAATGGGGGATTTTCAGTATTTATATAGCATATAATAGTAAAAAAAACAACCTACATTTGGGCCCCCGGCTCCCAGTAAGTGATAATTTAAATATTTATTTCACATGTTACCACTGCGGGGTTGTACTCATCGATTCCTAGTACACCAAATGCTTCCACCTAATCAGAAACCTGATCTTTCGTGAGACGTGATTGTATTTCGTTGTCTACATTTTGTTAATATAGCCCGCTTAAGAAAAAGTACATTTGGGCCCCCGGCACCACATAAGTGAGAATTTTATTTATTTATTTTTTTGGCATTATTGTCAGGAGAGTAATTTCCAAAAGTTTCATGTTTTTACGACACGGTACATTGGAGAATTAGTGATGAGTTTGTTTCTAATAAAAGAAAAAAAAACATTTGGGCCCCCGGCCCCCAATGAGTGGGAAGTTGGAAATTCTTTTTCGCAAATTAGCGTTAGGAGAGTGTACTTAACAACTTCCCAAAGTTTCATTCTTCTAACTACACGGGAAATAGAAGAATGGTTGATTTTCAGTATTTATATAGCGTATATAAGT
>MUZC01004713.1:226330-242357 GCA_002072015.1 Radix auricularia | reverse complement strand
ATTTTATTTTATAATTATATCTATTGATAAAAACATTTCTCGTCGTACTTCTTGCTCTAGAGATAGAAACACGTCTTCTGAATTTTCCCAAATCATATTTTTCCCATTTTAACTGATGGTTCATTGAATCCCTCCAACTCTACCAATGTTTCCTTTATAGCTGCGTGATTGCGCTGGGGCGCGCAGCTATCTGACTGACGTAGCACAGCGGTTTTGAATTACCGCGCAGGAAATTTTGTAAAAGATTGCATAAAAGATGGGTGATTTGCAAATTTGCACACGAGTTGTAGTTTGTTTTGTTTTTTGGAGTGTTTTTCACACTGATCAACGAACCTTAGAGGGAACATTGATTACTACCACTACCTAGAGACAATAAATATCAATCAAGCTGCTGGGCCCGTATAACCTGACATGACGTTATGTCATTGTTGCTGACATTGTGCTTGAATATTCTCTTTTCTTTTGAGTCTGACGAATGCATTAACATAAGGAATAAAAGTTTGAAGTACATTTAAGTTAACAAAAGTTTGCTGTTGGGAGGCAAGTCATTGTAAAATGAGGTGCATGGATGGTTGCTAGGGTGCATTGCGTTTTGAATAGTGGACATGATCGCGAAAATTATCGATGTTTGGAACGGATATCCGTCGTACCCACTTAAAAAATTCAGACGGTTACCCGGACAGCTTTTTTCAATAGTATTGACATACTTAGTTACACAAACTTTAGTATAGTATTACACTATACACGTATTTAAATGACGCATGGACGCACTAGGCCCCGGGAACAGATCCTTTCATGGATTCGAGCCCGTGACCATCGATTCGCCAGTCGAGCGCGCTGCCACTCGACCGCCGTGTGCCCTGAAAAAGTAGACAGAAAAATCAAAACGGCGCAGCAAGATTCACTACTGGTGAATGTCCAAAATTGACGAAAGCAACTCCACTTGTCTTGATAGTGAAGTCAATAGTGCGCTCGCCCCACAAGCTGAGGTGCGTGCGATCTAGCCCACGTTAAGCCACAATAAAAAAAATGTTGATTAATGATTATTGCTAAAGAAAAAAAAGTCCTCCGCTGACTTGGAGAGGAGATGGGCGCCGCCAAGTCTACCAAGCCCCGAGTCTACACACAAAACTCCACTCCATTAGTTAAACCGTTGCACCAAGAGACTCTATGGAAAAATAGAAAAAAAACATCAATGTAATGTTGAAATTTAAGGCAATTTATTCTAACTTGGAAATGCAACGCAACAAAAATCTAATCCAACACTCAGATAGACAAAGACATTAAAACAACAAAAATCTAATACAACACTCAGATAGACAAAGACATTAAAACAACAACAAAAAGAAACTTGATTCATTCGCAAGGGAAAAAACACACGTTTAAATTACTCTTCTTCCCCTACGCCGTTCGGATCTGGAAAGTTTTGCCTGAACAAACCAGGAAAGCTATCACGCTATCAATATTCAGAACTATAACAAAAATGCAGGACTAGACCTAAAGCACGGTATGCCTCAATAATCTTCTGTAAAGAGGGGGCGTCTTTAATGTATAAGATAAAATAATTAGATAATTAAGAGAATTTGAGATCCCCTGCTCGCGTATTCTTGGCCATGTCTCTAGGCTGGACCAAATCAACACACTTAACACTATAACAAATTATTCTACTGCCAAAATTTGATATATAATTTAAAAGATCCAGATCTTTAAACCATCACATCAACAACAACAAAACAAAACAATAATAATAAAAAATTTGCACTTGAATTCCAGAGATTTATGTGTTAGCATTTCATCATCAGTCCCGTGACCACTGCGGTCGTTGGGGGGGGGGGGGGTGCATGGACACATCAACAGATAACAATCTCCACAGTTGCCTATTTTGAGCGGCGGCAAATAATAATTCACTCAATACCGACAGAGTGAGGTATCGAAGAAAACATGGCGTAGGGCGCAGGAGGAATCGCCGTGTGATCTTGACATCCAGGGTTTGAGCCTGCTTCCCATGATGACATCTGTGCTTGTCTCCACCTCCCTGTGACATCTTGTTTTAGTCTTATCTCTATAAAGAAGAGTATTGCCTCCTACGTTTTTGTGAGAATGTTTTTGCAAGTGACGCAGTGTTCACAAGCCACGGCTGTAAGGAACAGCCGCCTTTGTTTCCCTAACAAGTGTCAGGTACACCCTCACTTGGAGCTGGGTGGACTCAGGGACACCCTTGGCCCCAGGAACAAGTCACTGCCTTTACGGAGATTCGAACCCGTGACCCGAGCGCGAATACCACTCGACCACAGTGCCACATATTGTTGACAAAATTATTGATACTTGTAATTTTTTTTGTTGTGTTTTTTTTTTTTAATTATTATTATTTATTTTTGTGTTGCGGTGGTCTAGCGCAGGGGGTCTCCAAACTTTTCTGCCAGGGGGGCCGCATTAACTGTCAAACGGCAGTTGGGGGGCCGACTACACACAGTTTTCTTGTTAACTACAGGTAAAAATAGCATTTTTTTTTTTTTAGACTTAAAGGTCTCCAGGATCGGATGAGAGGGCCTCGCGGGCCGCATATCGCCTGCGGGCCGTAGTTCGGAGGCCCCTGGTCTAGCGGTAGCGCGCTGGTTTTCCGAACCGAGGCAAAAGAGAGTCACGGTCACAGGTTCTGGCAAGGCCCCCCGAGACATTGTGCTAGCCACACAATCCCTTACTTGCTAGTGGTGGCTCAATGAAATTTGTGAACGCTACTTCACTTGCCCCATAGTCCGCCACGGACTATAAAGGTGGTCATATATATATAAAGTGATAGGGGCTGGAAAGGTGGTCATATATATATAAAAAGTGATAGGGGCTGGAAAGGGGGTCATATATATATAAAGTGATAGGGGCTGGAAAGGTGGTCATATATATAAAGTGATAGGGCATGGAAAGAATACGGTTTGAAGAGATTCCCGCGGCCCCCAATAAAAAGTAGAAGCAACGTCGTATTCCTGACATGAGGTTAATTTCAAAAACGTGCATTTATTCATATGATCCCTTATGAATTAACAATCTCCGGCCCGTCCAAGCCAGTGGGTTGTAAAACACTTCAAATTGTATGTTTATATTTCATGGTGCCCATTGCTCGTACAGAATTAATCACGTGACGTCCTGAATAATCTCAATACGGGACTCGCCCCGTCGGCTTTTTAAAAATAATTTTTATTATTTTTTTAAAGCCCCAGTAAGGAGGTCAAACATTTTGTCTCGATTTCTCTCGATCCGTCGTTGTCAATGAGAGCCAACGAACAAAATGATCATGTAAGTGATTGTCTTTCATGCATTCAGTAGCTTACACAGTAATGCTGTGAGAGGGCACATTTCTGGGACAACATAATACCAAAATTATGTCACCGGTGCGGACGGGTTCATTGTGAAGCGAGGGGGGTTGGGGTTTAGGGCAAGTATTCAAGGAACATTACCGCCTGTGACATCCCGACAGCAGACATCGGGGCGAAGATCATCCCGGGGCTATCGCATCGTCCAGTTAACTGACCCCCGCCCCCTTCCCGTCTCGAGTTGTCGGCCGGTGAAACGACCGGGTTGTTGGTGTTGATGTTTCGTTCATAATAAGGGAAGGGATATTGGAGGGGAGGGCGGGGAGGGTGCTTTGTCCCATCTTCTGGTCACCGGAAGTTTAGTTCCGGTGCTGGGAAGTCGTAGCCGTGAGGTGAAGGTCATGTAGTACCAGGAAATAAGAGGCCAAAATTATTTAACATATTGTTAAGGAGGTAGTGGGGCGGGGTGTGTAGGATATGACAAGTGTGTGTGTGGGGGGGGGGGGGGGGGTGAGTAAGATGTTTATCGTTTTACGAAACTTTTCTTAACAGAGGAAATAAGAAAATAAGACAATGTCATCCGTGGGTTATCAGGTAAATTTTGCGATTTAAAAGAAAAAAAATCAGTTAAAATGTTTTATACAGTAAGAGATTCATCAGATTTTAAATTTTTAGAAAAATATTTGTGTATTTGTATGTGTTAGCTTGTGTTGAGTTGTGTGTAATAGTAATAATGTTTTTTTTTGTGAAGTTGATCGCTATTCAAATATTAAAATATAAATTTAAATAAAAATTACACCTTAAATATATTTTCAATTTTTAAATACAACCCTAAAATGGATGTAATAGGATAAAAACGGCTTCCTTATTCAATACGAACAAACAAATACAAATTCTGATTTTTCGAGTCCGAAATTCGGGCGTGGATGGGGTGCATGAAGAGACCAGAAAAACCAACACTTTATCAACGTTTAAACGCTAAGAGAATGCAGGGCTATACACAAATATTTATTTCTAGAAAAAGTAAACCCATTAATGTAGAAATAAAATTATTTAAAAGCTTTATGTAACCATCGCCCCACGACACTGGACACTTCTTAATAAACAAGGGTCGTAGGTGGTCTAAAAGTTAGTGGGCGTAGTGGGTCTAAAGGTTAGTGGTAGTGGTGGTAGTGGGTCTAAAAGTTAGTGGGCGTAGTGGGTCTAAAAGTTGGTGGTGGTAGTGGGTCTAAAAGTTAGTGGGTGTAGTGGGTCTAAAAGTTGGTGGTGGTAGTGGGTCTAAAAGTTAGTGGGCGTAGTGGGTCTAAAAGTTAGTGGGCGTAGTGGGTCTAAAAGTTAGTGGGCGTAGTGGGTCTAAAAGTTGATGGCGGTAGTGGGTCTAAAAGTTAGTGGGTGTAGTGGGTCTAAAAGTTAGTGGGCATAGTGGGTCTAAAAGTTGATGGCGGTAGTGGGTCTAAAGGTTAGAGGGCATAGTGGGTCTACAAGTTAGTGGGCGTAGTGGGTCTAAAAGTTGATGGCGGTAGTGTGCTTAAAAGTTAGTGGTGGTAGTGGGTCTAAAAGATAGTGGGTCTAAAAGTTAGTGGGAGTAGTGGGTCTAAAAGTTAGTGGGCGTAGTTAGTCTAAAAGTTGATGGCAGTAGTGGGTCTAAAGGTTAGTGGGCATAGTGGGTCTAAAAGTTGGTGGTGGTAGTGGGTCTAAAAGTTGGTGGTGGTAGTGGGTCTAAAAGTTGGTGGTCGTAGTTGGTCTAAAAGCTGGGGGCCGATGTGGGTCTAAAAGTTGTTGTTCATGACCAGTCTATAAATCATGGTGAATTTAAAACGTTTCATTTTGACTACTTCCCCTTATCGTCATCACAATGAACATCTTGACACAACTCAGTAAGTACAGCATCATTGGTACAGCATCATTGGTACAGCATCATTGGTACAGCTCCTTACACTCTCAAAGCATTTCTATTTTACCTCAGCCCCTACACTCTCACGACAATTGTATACTTATTTTACCCACTCCCCTCACTCTCACGACAAATGTATACTTATTTACCCACTCCCTACACTCTCACGACAATTGTGTACTTATTTTACCCACTCCCTACACTCTCACGACAAATGTATACTTATTTTACCCACTCCCTACACTCTCACGACAATTGTATACTTATTTTACCCATCTTCTTACACTCTCGCGGCAGTTGTATACTTATATTACCCCACACTCTACACTCTCACGACAAATGTATACTTATTTTACCCACTCCCTACACTCTCACGACAAATGTATACTTATTTTACCCATCTTCTTACACTCTCGGCAGTTGTATACTTATATTACACCACACTCTACGCTCTCACGACAAATGTATACTTATTATACCCCGCTCCCTACACTCTCACGACAAATGTATACTTATTTTACCCATCTTCTTACACTCTCGGCAGTTGTATACTTATATTACCCCACACTCTACGCTCTCACGACAAATGTATACTTATTATACCCCGCTCCCTACACTTTCATTTCATGTGTAAACTCGTTAGTAATAATCAAGACTTCCAAGATCGTAAACCAAAAAAAGTATCCTTTTTTATGTTGTCATCTATATCTCTTTGAGAATCATTGTCTCCAAGAGAGATAGAGATAGAGAGAGAGAGAGAGAGAGAGAGAGAGAGTTATAGCAAACATAAGCGACTGTACGTGTGCCGCCATGACACGCCCAACTATAGAACTGGTACAACAATGGCTTGTCTGCTGCTACAATGAACCTTTCCACCTGAATGACTTTCGCTGACGGAAATACGGCTGTGACGTAGCTTGTGTGTTGGGGAAAAGGGGAGGAGGGGGTTACAGAGTATATTGAGGCTACCGGACACGAGGAAACCGGACATGGTGAGGTTACCGGACATATGGTAACCGGACATGGTGCGGCTAATGGGCTTATGTTAAAGGGGTTACATTATATTGCAATACTTTCATTCATGCTAACACAAGTGGGGACAATGAGGCTAATTGGAATACTGGGACTAGTGGGACAATGAGGCTAACTGGAATACTGGGACTAGTGAGACCTTGAGGCTAACTGGAATACTGGGACTAGTGAGACATTGAGGCTGACTGGAATACTGGGACTAGTGAGACATTGAGGCTGACTGGAATACTGGGACTAGTGAGACAGTGAGGCTAACTGGAATACTGGGACTAGTGGATACAGACTAACTGGAATAATGAGAGCAATATGCCTCCCCCCCCCCAACTTTAACAGCACCACTTTGAGTTTTTAACTATCCGGTATCCCTCAGAGTCAAAGGAGTGGCAGGAAACCCCACGAGATGGCGCTTGTTGGGACAAAAGTGCAGCCGTAGAGCCAAAGCCTCACAAGACGTCTTCCTAACAGACTTCACAATGCAGTATCACAATGCCAGATATACGTTACAGGTGAAACAAGAAGACGGGTTGCCAAAAAACTTGCCGACTGCGACGTGCTGTTTTTTTTGGTTTTGTTTTTGTGTAATAACTCCGGATTACGTTACACTACGTTTACATTACAGTACAGAGCCTGGGTTGTTTATGTGATGTGTTTTGTGATGGTTTAGGTTGTAGGTTAGCAGTTAGAGGCGGACAGCGGACATGTGAGGCATTGGCCATGTGAGGCAGCGGCCATGTGAGATATTGGCCATGTGAGGCAGCGGCCATGTGAGGTATTGGCCATGTGAGGCATTGACCGTGTGAGGCATTGGCCATGTGAGGCAGCGGCCATGTGAGGCATTGGCCATGTGAGGCAGCGGCCATGTGAGGCATTGACCGTGTGAGGCATTGGCCATGTGAGGCATTGACCGTGTGAGGCATTCGCCATGAGATGCAGCGGCCATGTGAGGCATTGGCCATGAGATGCAGCGGCCATGTGAGGCATTGGCCATGTGAGGTATTGGCCATGTGAGGCAGCGGCCATGTGAGGCATTGGCCATGTGAGGCATTGACCGTGTGAGGCATTGGCCATGTGAGGCATTGACCTGTGAGGCATTGGCCATGTGAGGCATTGACCGTGTGAGGCATTGGCCATGTGAGGCATTGACCTGTGAGGCATTGGCCATGAAATGCAGCGGCCATGTGAGGCATTGGCCATGTGAGGCATTGGCCATGTGAGGCATTGGCCATGTGAGGCATTGACCGTGTGAGGCATAGGCCATGAGATGCAGCGGCCATGTGAGGCATTGGCCATGTGAGGGATTGGCCATGTGAGGCATTGGCCATGTGAGGCATTGGCCATGTGAGGCATTGGCCATGTGAGGCATTGACCGTTTGAGGCATTGGCCATGTGAGGCATTGACCGTGTGAGGCATAGGCCATGAGATGCAGCGGCCATGTGAGGCATTGACCGTGTGAGGTATTGGCCATGTGAGGCATTGACTGTGTGAGGTATTGGCCATGTGAGGCAGCGGCCATGTGAGGCAGTGGCCATGTGAGGCAGTGACCATGTGAGGTATTGGCCATGTGAGGCAGCGACCATGTGAGGCATTGACCGTGTGAGGTATTGGCCATGTGAGGCAGCGGCCATGTGAGTCATTGACCGTGTGAGGTATTGGCCATGTAAGGCAGCGGCCATGTGAGGCAGCGGCCATGTGAGGCAGCGGCCATCTGAGGCATTGACCGTGTGAGGTATTGGCCATGTGAGGCAGCGGCCATGTGAGGCATTGACCGTGTGAGTCATTGGCCATGTGAGGCATTGACCGTGTGTGGCATTGGCCATGTGAGGCATTGGCCATGAGATGCAGCGGCCATGTGAGGCATTGGCCATGAGATGCAGCGGCCATGTGAGGCATTGGCCATGTGAGGCAGCGGCCATGTGAGGCATTGGCCATGTGAGGCATTGACCGTGTCAGGCATTGGCCAAGTTAGGCATTGACCGTGTGAGGCATTTGCCATGTGAGGCATTGACCGTGTGAGGCATTGGCCATGAGATGCAGCGGCCTTGTGAGGCATTGGCCATGTGAGGCATTGACTGTGTGAGGCATAGGCCATGTGAGGCATTGACCGTGTGAGTCATAGGCCATGAGATGCAGCGGCCATGTGAGGCATTGGCCATGTGAGGCATTGGCCATGTGAGGCATTGGCCATGTGAGGCATTGGCCATGTGAGGCATTGACCGTGTGAGGCATTGACCATGTGAGGCATTGACCGTGTGAGGCATTGACCGTGTGAGGCATTGGCCATGTGAGGCATTGGCCATGTGAGGCATTGGCCATGTGAGGCATTGGCCATGTGAGGCATTGGCCATGTGAGACATTGACCGTCTGAGGCATAGGCCATGTGAGACATTGACCGTCTGAGGCATTGACCGTGTGAGTCATTGGCCATGTGAGACATTGACCGTCTGAGGCATTGACCGTGTGAGACATTGGCCATGTGAGACATTGACCGTCTGAGGCATTGACCGTCTGAGGCATTGACCGTGTGAGACATTGACCGTCTGAGGCATTGACCGTCTGAGGCATTGACCGTGTGAGACATTGGCCATGTGAGACATTGACCGTCTGAGGCATTGACCGTCTGAGGCATTGACCGTGTGAGGCATTGGCCATGTGAGGCATTGACCGTCTGAGGCATTGACCGTGTGAGACATTGGCCATGTGAGACATTGACCGTGTGAGACATTGGCCATGTGAGACATTGACCGTCTGAGGCATTGACCGTGTGAGACATTGGCCATGTGAGACATTGGCCATGTGAGACATTGACCGTCTGAGGCATTGGCCATGTGAGACATTGACCGTCTGAGGCATTGACCGTGTGAGGCATTGACCGTGTGAGGCATTGACCGTGTGAGGCATTGACCGTGTGAGGTATTGACCGTGTGAGGTATTGGCCATGTGAGGCATTGACCATGTGAGGCATTGACCATGTGAGGCATTGGCCATGTGAGGCATTGGCCATGTGAGGCATTGGCCATGTGAGGCATTGGCCATGTGAGACATTGACCGTTTGAGGCATTGGCCATGTGAGGCATTGGCCATGTGAGGTATTGGCCATGTGAGGCATTGACCGTTTGAGGCATTGGCCATGTCAGGCATTGGCCATGTCAGGCATTGGCCATGTCAGGCATTGGCGTGAGATTATTTTGGCCATTTGAATGACAGGAAATGTGATAATATAGGCCATGTAAGAAGCCTGCAGTAAGATCTTGGCGTCCTAGGCTGTGGTCAATAAAAATATATATTTCGTCACGTCAAGAAGACATTTTCTCCACGGTGGAAAGTCAACTTTATCTATGTTGTCCATTGTACGTGGCGAGCACCTTTAAGGTCTATAAGTCAACTTTATCTACGCTGTCCATTGTAAGTGGTGAACGCCTTGGCGTCTATAAGTAAACTTTATCTATGTTGTCCATTGTACGTGGCGAACACCTCTGAGGTCTATAAGTAAACTTTATCTATGTTGTCCATTGTACGTGGCGAACACCTCTGAGGTCTATTGGGCGATCCGCACTTCTTATCCATCAACACGAATTGTCCGGCTGTATTATTGACAGTCGGGAACTTTTTGGACATTCTTTTGCAGACGCCATTCTTTCCACGCAGTTCTCTGATAGTTCAGTTGGACAAAACTTTTTATACATTTTCAAAATTGTTTTGATGACGCCATCGCCTGGTTAAACTGAGAGTTAAATGACATCTCGACATAGATTGGGGGTATGTGAGGAACACCGCGTGCATAATTTTGTTTCCTGGAAAGTTGTGGCAAACTTAACGGTGCGATGACAAAGACGGGACTTAGCTGAAGCCACGTTCAAAAATTACATTAGGAAAGTTACATTACAAGTTATAGAAAATAAAGGCGAGAGGGCTTCTAGTCAGAGGCGTCACTGGGGTTGGTGTCACCCGGGGCGGCCCGCCCCCACCAAACCGCTCTAGTGACGCCACTGGTTGTAGTTAGCGTTTGATGTCAAATGGCCACACATTAGTTCCTTATGTTAATGAATTTGTTCTCATTCTTACCCATCGCTAGATAAACTATTATATTATTCCTGACACTGTCAATATCTTCAAAAATTTAAGTTTTTTTAATAGTAGGCAATAAGAATTGAATAATACTATAAGTATAAGACTAATAGAAGTGACATGTAATTCAGCGGCGTAGTGAGGGTATGTGCCGCCTGGTGCAGAACCAAGGTTTTCCCACAGAAAAAATATGTTGATGCTACAAAAAAAATTCAATTACAGATTATTAATGACAATAAACATTTTAATGTTATTAGATATAAATAAAGGTAGTGATTATAGCCTCGTCAGGATGACCCAATATGCGGCTGCATACGCGCTCGTTCACTTCCGGTTATTGCTATTCTTGGTAACATTTTTTATAAGGTTAAAAATTTCATTGGTGAATGTGGCTGTGTAGTCGTATTGATAGTAAGATAGTACGCTACATCGCAGGTCCGGGGTTCGATTCCTTACTGATGCCTATTTTCTTTAAATGTTTTTAAACAATACTACATTAATTGATGATGAATTAGATTTTTTTTTTTTTAATTTTTTGTTTTGATGTTAGGTTTAGGGATAGACTTTAGGGTTACGTTAAGTGATAGTTTTTAGTGTTTGGGTTAGGTTTAGTGATAGTTTTTAGGGTTTGGATTAGGTTTAGTGATAGCTTTTAGGGTTTGGGTTAGGTTTAGTGATAGTTTTTAGGGTTTGGGTTAGGTTTAGTGATAGTTTTTAGGGTTTTGGGTTAGGTTTAGTGATAGTTTTTAGGGTTTTGGGTTAGGTTTAGTGATAGTTTTGAGAGATTGTTTGAATGCACATATAGAATCGGAGGTTCAATGAAAGGCGCAGTGAATACTTGTAACTCTTCAATTTTATAAACATCATTTTATAAACAATGTTACTAAGAATAGCAATAACCGGAAGTGGACGAGCGCGTATGCAGCCGCATATTGGGTCGTCCTGACGAGGCGATAATCACTACCATAAATAAAAGAGTTCTCCTTTCTCGATTAACAAGAGTTCTCCTTTCTCGATTAACAAGAGTTCTCCTATCTTGATTAACAAGAGTTCTCCTTTCTTGATAAACAAGAGTTCTCCTTTCTTGATTAACAAGAGTTCTCCTTTCTTGATTAACAAGAGTTCTCCTTTCTTGATTAACAAGAGTTCTCCTTTCTAGATTAACAAGAGTTCTCCTTTCTAGATTAACAAGAGTTCTCCTTTCTTGATGACCAATGAAGTTTTCTGTTTTTCCTCACGGCAAAACCTTAGATGTATTACTTACTAACTTGGGGCCCGCAATAGCAAAAATATAATTGGTGATCGTATTTTTTTAAAGTTTCTCTAGCACCTGGCATTATTATGACAGTTGTAAGGAATATTTAATTTATTATTAATAGATTATAAAATGCTGGGAAACTCCGAACATAAAAGCTTCATGGTGTCAGATAAATCAAGTGGGTTTTAATTCATCAATTCGTTTTTGTTTTTTTTTTTGTTGTTGTTTTGTTCATTTTACAAGTTAGATAAACCAGTTCTAGTTTTTTGTAATATAAAGTCATATAATTTAATGATCTTGTACACTAATTGAAAGGCAAATTTTCGAAGTCTAGCAGATAAGCTGGTGTACGATTATCGTATTTATTCTCCCTCCAAATTCTAAAACTTCAGAAACCTGACATAAATTTCTACAACAACCTCATCTATTATGAAGAAATAAACTTTTACCTTCACTTGTTGTTGTTGTTGTTGTTGTTTTTTTTAAAATAACATTGAATAACATGACTACATTTTTTGCTTAGATCGACAAAAATTTGCTCACGTCTACTTGGAATATACAATAAAATGAAATTGTCTCCACATAACATTTTATCAAAAGTCAAAGCATCAATTAAGTATTCAATTAGTTTATATATGTAAGTAGTCTTTGCAAAGCTTTAACTGCGTTTAGAAATTATTTATAGGATCATTGACATCTCAAAATGTATGTCTCCAGATAGAACATGTTTTCAAATGTTCACACACAAAAACTTTATAAGGCAAAAGATTTCATTGCTACTCACAAATTTCCTGTGCCTGTTCGTGTGTTTACATTTTCGTATGACTCAGTTTTCTATATAGCATTCAAATTAACCTCAAAATGGCTCCCTGTTATATTCACTAATTTTTGCCCTGAAGTCTGTTAAAATTAGTTTGATACCTTGGCTGTAGCACCAATTAGGTTGTTTTCTTTCCCCAATGGTGTCGGGGCATGGAAAAGAATGCTTAACAATGTTCAAGTCTTCTAAAAAATAGTTTTGTTGTGAGATCCATGTTTACCTTGGAAAAGTTAATGTTAATTTGTTGGACACTCAATCTTGCTGGCCTTATAGTAATCGCTAATTTTCTTCTGTACGTACATGTAATTATTTTTTATCAATTAATTACATGTATATTTTTTAGAATGTTTTTGTTTGTTTTTGGAAATAAGCGGACACAGCTATTATTGCTTCTACAAGATGAGCGGCTGAAAAATTTGAATCATATGTAAGTATCACCCCGTCAGAGTCATGCACTTATACTACTTAAACCCTTTGATTTTTCAGTTATTTAGCATTACTATAAGGGAGTTTGAAGTTTTTGCATCAGAAACGTTCACATCTTTTAATATAGTTCCTTCATTTCTTGTGTTAATTAAGACCATTGCGTTTCTCTTATTTATTCAACATCATTTCAACGCTTTTCAATTTTTAGAAGCTAATTAACAACGAGGAATTTTCTGCCCCCCTCCCCCCCCCCCAACAGTTCATCAGTCACTTTGTCATACTTTGGCCTCTTGGTTTTCAGATCAGTTGCAAACGTTTCTGAAGAATTTATGTCCAATGTGCAGGTTAAAGTTTTAGTAGTTGAAACGTTGACATATCTTAGGATAGTTTCTTTACTTCTCTTAGAAATCTATTACTCGGTTTATATTTTATTGGATAAAAAGCTCAACTTTTATTTTTAAAAATTATTTGAAAGCTAATTAACGACAAGAAATGTGCGCCCCTAACAAAGTGCCGCCCGGGGCATTAAACCCCCCCTATCTTCCCTCTCGCTACGCCACTGATGTATTTGTTACAAAGGAAAAAGCCTTTACAATCTGTTTCCAGTCAATATTTTGGGGATTACGCAACTCATAGCATATCAATAGTTGTGCTTATTAACCTACGATTTTATTTTATTAGTAACTAGATTGTGCCAGGCGCCGTGGCGCCTGCGGCGCCCCCATTTTTTGGGCGCCTACGGCGCCAACCTTTTTTTTTAAAGACCAACTAACTTGTCCTTTTTTGATAGATTGTGCCGGGCGCCGTGGCGCCTGCGGCGCCCCCGTTTTTTGGGCGCCTACGGCGCCAACCTTTTTTTTAAAGACCAACTAACTTGTCCTTTTTTGATAAATACGAATTATTAAACTTTATGAAATGTACGCCAAGTATTTATTTAATAATAATAAAAGGTGTTGTATTGTGCGCACCGATGCACACCAAACAATGACGTCATCATATTAAATATTTTTACAGCGCTCATCAAAACACGATTTTTCAACTAAACTAACTGCTGTAGACTGTCGTACATCGCTTCTGTAGCGTTACGTTACAAACCCACACCACTGGGCTATTATATATATTAACTAGTTATATACAAAATATAATTATATATACATTTCCAGCACGACAGTAGCACAAATTTCAGAAATGGTCCGCGACTAAAAGACATTTTTCAAGTGGTCCTTGACTCTCAAAAGGTTGAGATCAACTGATCTAAAATGATGAACTTTGACCGCTAACCTTTGTCGGTCCGCGTGCCCAAAATTCCATTAAAAGCTACTTAAATATAGCAAAGTCCCAACACAAGGTGCCAGCAAAATGGTTTGATTAAAGAAATAATATTTTAGTCGCGTGCCGGCTGATGAGGCTCTGCGTGCCGTCTGTGGCACGCGTGTCAAACGCTCACCATCACTGACCTAGGTTCATGAACGGACGATTCTCTTGAGTCTGCATGCTGTTTGCCCTTCTAGGACCCACGTCTTTACAATTAAAATACATGTGAAATTATTTTCATCTCTCGCGCAGACAACCCTACCTTACATACACCCTACATTACATACACCCTACATTACATACACCCTACATTACATACTCATACATCCTTCTTTACATACACCCTACCTTACATACACCCTACCTTTTATACACCCTAACTTACATACACCCTACCTTTTATACACCCTACCTTACACACACCCTACATTACATACACCCTACCTTTTATACACCCTACCTTACATACACCCTACCTTTTATACACCCTACCTTACATACACCCTACACTGCATACTCATACACTCCACATTACATACTCTCCACCCCAAACAGTAACACACACACAACCACACACAGACAAATACGTTTTTGAAAGGAAACATTTCATACCACCTTATTATAAATCTCTAAATTCTAATCTCTAAGTTCTAATCTCTAAGTTCTAAATCTCTAAGTTCTAATCTCTAAGTTCTAATCTCTAAAATGCCTCCATCTCACACGGCGCAAGATAAGTTCTGCTACTACCGTACAGGACAAGTCCCCCACTCCAGGGCCGTGATTCCGCCCCCTCCCCTCCCTCCCACTGAATGGCTAATCGTGTCCTCTCATTGTTTCCTGACTATCTTATCAGTGAGCCAGGAGCTGCCGGTCCATGCTTGTCTTGCAGTCTTCAAACGCCGAGGGGAATACAACTTGGGTGGTGCTAAGTGGGTGGGGTGTGGGTGGGAGCGTTTAAAAGTCCATAGTCACTAAAAGTTATCTAGCTAGTTTTACACAGAAACATCTAGCCAACTCTGGGCAGCTAGCACAGAAACATCTTGCCAACTCTGGGTAGCTATATAGCACAGAAACATCTAGCCAACTCTGGGCAGCTATATAGCACAGAAACATCTAGCCAACTCTGGGCAGCTATATAGCACAGAAACATCTAGCCAACTCTGGGCAGCTAGCATGGGTTATTTTTAAAAATAGATTTACTTGTATTATTATATTATTGTTGTTTTTTTTTTTAAATAAATATTTCTTTGGTCAGTTTTCTGACTTTAAGATGCCACTAAGTGACCGAATTCACTCTACTTGAAACATTGGAAGGCTGCAATCCGAGAACTGTTTTCACTCTTGTGGAGCAATTTTAATCTTCGGGCGGCATGCTTCTATATCAGGGGCAGAGGCGTCACTAGGGTTGGTGTCACCCGGGGCAGTAGCTCATGGTGTCAACCCCGCACAACATCATCCATAGAACTCCTTTGGTTTTTCCAGTGCAAAATAACGGGAATATAGAAACTTTTATATTTTGGTGTCACCCCCTGATGGCGTGACCCGCCCCCCACCGCATCCCTAGCGACGCCACTGATCAGGGGCGTCAAAACTTTTATGCATGGCGGGCATTATTCCTTGAAGTAAAGATATTCGCGTGCCGGATTACGATAATATTATAAAAATGACAGAGGTTGAGAAAATGTTTTAGCAAAATGTTAATGTGTTGGGTGAAACTGAGATCTTGAATGCAGTAAATTGTTGAGGTCAGGTTCAAGGCCACTGGTTTTGAAACACATACGATTACATATGTGAAAGTAACTTATTTTCGTCCTCCCGGTGTTCTTATTAAAATCATAACTGAAAATGTCTGCTCACACAAGCATGAAAATTTCTGCTCACACAATTATGAAAATGTCTGCTCACACAA